>SJYO01048061.1:56566286-56750465 GCA_006410555.1 Capra ibex | reverse complement strand
ATTTCTCGGAGAACTACTTTCACTTTCTCCTCTCACTTTTTCAACCGAATTTCGAGTTGTAAGTCTTTTGATTCTAGTACCGTAGACCAGGGTAGTGAAGTACCGTTTATCTACACCTTTGTCACAGTCTGAAATAAAATCCCCCGAGGTTTTAGTGACGTCTACCACTGACGACGGTACTTTAATTTTCTACGAGTGAGGAACCTTCCTTTCAATACTGGTTGGATCTGTCGTGTAACTTTTTGTCTCTGTAATGAAACGGTTGTTTGCAGGTAGATCAGTTCCGATACCAAAAAGGTCACCAGTACATACCTACACTCTCAACCTGATATGTCTTTCGACTCGTGACTTCTTAGCTACGAAAACTTTACACCACAACCTCTTCTGAGAACTCCCAGGGAATCTGACGTTCCTCTAGGTTGGTTAGGTAGGATTTCCCCTAGTCAGGACCCACAAGTGACCTTCTTGACTACAACTTCGACTTTAAGGTTATAAAACCGGTGGACTACGCTTCTCAACTGAGTAAACTTTTCTGGGACTACAACCCTTTCTAACTTCCGTCCTCCTCTTCCCCTACTGTCTCCTACCCTACCAATCTACCGTAGTGGCTGAGTCACCTGTACTCAAACCCAATTGAGGCCCTCAACCACTACCTGTCCCTCAGGACCGTACGACGCCAAGTACCCCAGCGTTTCTCAACCTGTGTTGACTCGTTGACTCGACTTGACTTGTATATTTTATTTGTTAGTTGTTCCTACATAATACGTCGTGTCCCTTTATATCGGTAATAAAACATTGTTGAAATTTAACTCATATTATTTATTTTTATTACTTACTGACACGACATGTAGACTTTGATATGTTATGACATTTAGTTCATATGAAGTTATTCTTATTTATTTATCTCTCTACTTACCTTTTTCTTTCTCCCTAATCCCAACGCACGTACGATTCAGCGAAGTCAGTACAGGTTGAGAAGTACTCGGATTCCTGACATCGGACGGTCCGAGGAGACAGGTTTACTAAGAGGTCCGTTCTTATGACCCCACCCAACAGTAAGGGAGGATGTTTCCTAGAAGGACTGGGTCCCTAGTTTAGTCTCAAGGGACGTAACGTGTGTCTATGGCTACTCGGTATCGTCTTCCAATACCAATTTGGGTAACTTTAGAGTGGACCCTTGTCCAACTTTACCACGACTGTCTTTGGTGTATAAGGCACAACATTCACTTCACCTTTCTCTTGGGGGTCGGTCGGTCGGTAGATATTACCTGTATTAGACTTAGGTAAGCTGTCTGGGTCGTTGACTCGTCCCACCTTCCTTACTACAAGAGTTTCTTCCCACTTTCGATTTTGTATAAAAATAACATGTCAGAATCTCTAAAAATTTACCGTTAATCTTTAGAGTTACCCCCGAAGGGTCCACCGAGTCGTCATTTCTTAGGTGGACGTTACGTCCTCAGCGACCTCTGTGTCCAAACTAGGGGAGTAGCTCTTCTAGAGGACCTCCTCCCGTACCGTTGGGTGAGGTCATAAGAACAGACCTCTGAGGGTACCTGTCTCTTCGGACTACCCGACGTCAAATACCCCAGAGTTTCTCAGCCTGTACAGATTTCGTTGACTCGTGTTGTGTCGTGTCTTTAGAGTTATTGAAAGGTCCCCAGTCGGATTTATTTCGGCCCCTATGACCCTCGTTGGTTCCTAGGAACCCCACTCATCACTACTGTCGTAACACTCAATCATAGAAATTCAGATACCACACACACACACAAATTCTCTCTCCTTGAATTACTAAATGAAAAGAAAAAAGGGTTCTGAAGGAAAAGGGTCACCCCATTTCTTGCAACAGGAACTTGTCATTTTGTTTTCCCTCGAGAAGTAAATGGTTTCACTTTCGGTTCTCACAGACCCCACAATCCATGTCAGGAAAAATAAACTTTTCAATCCATAAAGAAGTTTATTCATGTATATAACAAGTTGCCTCTCTTTTCTAAAAACAACACATTTGAAATCATCTTAATACTATGACCCTGACACGAAAATGGTACCCTGGATTTTCCGTTTACGGCAAGATAAAACATTGATAAAATTTACTGGTTAAGAGACTAAAACTCTTAAATTTTAAATTTAAAGAGACTAAATCAATTCGACTAAACATTAAATAAGACCTCATCACTACACTATCAGCGAGTCAGTACAGGTTGAGAAACTCTGGGGTACCTGACATCAGGTGGTCCTAGGAGACAGGTACCTTAAGAGGTCCGTTCTTACGACCTTACCCATCGGTAAGGGAAGAGGTCCCCTAGGAGGGGTAGGTCCCTAACTTGGACCCAGAGGGTGTTACGTTCGTCTAAGAAATGGTGGACTCGGTGGTCCTTGACCTCATCTCTAGTATAGTTTGATCAATTTCTACACAATCCTCCCTATAGTCATTCCCTCTACCGAAAGATATCTCTTAAGTGAAAAGAAGAACCTTTTCTACAACTTTTATCTCCAGGATAAACATCTCTTACCCTCACCCCTCCCTCATTAGACCCCCTACATCACTGGTACCCGAGGATATGAAACCTAAAACTAGTCACTTTTTTAAAACTCCGAGTATGACTGAAAGGAGGTGTCTCCAAAACGGGAATAAAAGACGGTCGAAGAACTTACGTAACGTTAGGATACTGGTGTAATCTAATTTAAGTGATGACCTAAAGAAAAAATGTGGTGTGTCTATCACTTTTAAGACCGGTGTTAAGGGGTTCTTGACCGAACACTAAGTGTAAAAGGTGGACGTAGAGTCCCCAGGTGTGTCTGTTTTAGATAATGAAGACAGACTACAGACAAAGAATAAACGAGAATGTAACTCTTACCTCGAATACTTTGGTTCATTCTGGGATACCCCTAGGACCCGTACTTTTGGAAAGACACAGGGGGCAAAGAACAAACATCCCTTATCTGAAGTCAGAGGTACTGGAAGGGACTCAAGGTATCCCGTCCAAGTTTGCCGACGATTGATCCTCTCCTTCCGTTACGTCTTTGTTCCCTTCTCGTCAGTTCTTTGTTATTATGTCGAGACCCTGTCTTAGGACCAGGGTAGAGTTTCCTATTTATATTGTCATAGAAACTCGAGAAGACGTTTTGATTTTGGGGGTTGTTTGCCTTCTACAATTGGTGAACTACTTCGTGAGAAGTAAGGTCTCTCTTCCAGTGTCAGACTATTAGGACTTTTGGTGCCTTCGAGTAGTCCTCTGGTGGATTCGGGTCTTATTTCCTTACATCCGGGACGTGTGTGGGACTGGGAATAGTCGTTGGGGGGGAACTTGGTGACGATATTTCGAGGAGTGGTTTAGGGGGTACAACCTTGTGTGTCAAAACTCCCGCAATCGATACAAGGGGAAAAGGATCTTTTCGTTATTTCGATGATCAAAGATGAAGGTGGGGTTTGAGACAGAGACTCGAAGTTAAACCGTGGCCATGTGTCTCCGGTTCCAAGTCGTAGTGAATGTCGGCACAAGATCGAAATAAGCTTCCATAACATCTGGAAGAGGTCTTTCCAGCGGTGACTCCGGAAGAGCTGGACACCGACGTATCACAAGTAGTGTAGTTTTTCACCTTAGATTAAAGGACGGAGAACTTAGACCAGACCCTAATCATTGAACGACCCTGTTGTCGTCTGTCGTCTTCACTGTAAGACCCCGAAGGTTCTGAGCGAGTACTGTCGGAACCCAGCACTCAGAAGTGAGACGGACTCAGAAAATCTGTTAACGAGAACTCTACGAGCGAGAATCTTACACTGACAGTAAGACACTCTTCTGGTTTGATGGACCTCTCTATTGTACTTCTACAAAACCAATCGTCGGGACCGGTTCAAGGTTGGTTATCGGTCGTCGGTGACGGTCGGTGTACTCGCTCGGGAGGGGCCCCCTCTCGGTTTGAAAGTCTACTAAGGTCGGGGTCGAAAGGAGGTCCATGGTGGGGTCCTTTGAGGGGTTCACTCTTGAAGGGTCCACTCAGGTCAGTTCGGTGTCTGTCTTTAATCGTCCGTCTGCGACCCCTTCTCTTCTCATTTCCCTTAAAATTAACTCCCTGTACCTATTTCTGTGTTTATTTTAGGTCACGAAAAACTTTTAACATTCGTGAGATTACATCTGACCACCTGAATGTCCATAAATCCCCCAGTACCCTCTGGTACTGTTTGAAGACTCTTCATCATAATTAATTATCTTATTGATTCGGAGGACACACACTCTTGACAATGAGATCTTCATCGAATTTCCGATCTAGAAGTCGTATTTATATCTTGGTACAAAATTTCGACGACGACGACGATTCAGTGAAGTCAGCACAGACTGAGACACGTTGGGGTATCTGTCGTCGAGTATTCCGAGGGGGCAGGGACCCTAGGAGGTCCGTTCTTGTGACCTCACCCAACGGTAAAGGAAGAGGTTACGTACTTTCACTTTTCACTTTCACTTCAGCGAGTCAGCACAGACCGAGTATCGCTGGGGTACCTGACGTCGGATGGTCCGAGGAGGCAGGTACCCTAAAAGGTCCGTTCTCATGACCTCACCCTACGGTAACGGAAGAGGCCAAGATTTCGATTTGTCTTGAATAAGAACTAACAGAAGTTAATATTTACTAAGTAAGAAGAGACGATCTCCTCAATTCACGTTTAATTAAAATAATTCAAAAGGACGTTCCTTTACCGTATTTAGATACTCGTTTCCTCGGTAAATGAACCTTTTTGAACTAGAAAAGTCGATAGGAGTCTAAAGGAGTGAGACCGGTGTAAATTTGAACACGAAAAGTCAACATCGACTGAACGGAGAAATTTCTTTTTGTTTGTTTGGGTGTGGACGTTTAAGAATAACTCATATTAACATCAGACCCTACTAGTAGGAAAAAAAAAAAAATTTCGAAGTAGTCAATAAACCTACTTCGCATAAAAATCTAAGAGAAAAGTCTTGGTGTGTGTAGAGGTCAATGGGAGAAACCTTCTACAGTTTAGTAAAAAATATTTGTCAAGAGGTAAAGTTTAAGCTTATATGAGGTTTTATAGAGAATTCATAGACTCAAGACGATGTTTCCCTTTTCATTGAGATTTTTTCTTCACACGAATATTTGTTTCTCACAAAGTCACTTCTCAGGGTACTCGACCCCAGATTGTAGTAGAGTCTGTGAAAGGTCGATACACTGGAGTCCGGTTCTTGAATCGAGAGAACCGAACCAAAAGAGTAGATATTGTGACCTTGCTGTTATGAGTGGGGGTAGAACGTTTCACTAGGAGTACTGTTTTATTTTATACTTTTGGGTACAGTTTAGGAAAACTTTAGGTGATCGGGGGTGTCTTTACAGTCGATAAGATACGATGATCTACAATACGTATTTGTCTCAAGTATCATTAGTTGAATGTACAATTTACGGAAACTCCTCAGACTGGGAATTTGCTTCAGTCCGTCACTTAGAAAGGAATTTCGTTTATTAATTAAACACTGCAATCAGGGACTAAAGACCAGAAACTTAAAACAATAAAACTCGCAAGACCTTTATCCCGCGTGAGTTCAAGGACGAATTTTCTAACGTCATTAATACGACTCTCATTACGTCGCGACCTGTCTCCCTCGAGACTACAACCGTAGTCGAGAGCACTACTCGTTGGTCGTTTGGAGGGCCTTTCGGAGGTGCACGGGGGGTTCCCGAGGACCTTGTGCTGAAGCCAGGAGAAATGCACACTTCACTACAGTGTCCTCGGATTAAATAATACTGAATTTCGGTGAGACTCAGAGGAATTGGAGAAGAGTTTACGTCCGTAGATATTTGTCGAACAAAGTATTTATATCAATCGGTAAAGGTCTTTATACCGTTATCTCGGTATTAGAGTTTACTCTTTCCAATCTGAGAGTTTCGACGCACGATCTTTAGTTCTCACTAGGTTTCGACCAACTTAAGTCAAGACTGATAACCAAGAAATCCCTTCGAATTTTACGTATTGGAATTTGGTCTCAAATACTCCAAATAAAACACAACGGAAAAAAAAAAAAAAAAAATAAAATGGTGTTCCGACGTGAGTTTTATCACTCCTGATTCGATACCCAATGTATGTTCTGAGTTTCGATTCCAAGAGTTTTTGTCAAATCACCCCCACACCCCCTCACCCCCCTCCACCCACCCCACCCTTCCTACCCCCCACCTCCTCAACCCTCACCCCTACCCCTCCTTCCAAGACCTGAGTGTCAGACCCTCTGGTCGTAAACTTGACGCCGAGACCTAAGTGCCCGTTCCTTCCGTTAGAGATCTTGGAAACCAAAAGATTGGACATTTTGACTTTTATAACTTTAGAGTGTCACAACACTTCTACGATTAGACAAATTGTCGTCGATCGTTGCATGACCCATGTCTCCTCCGTAAGTCACTCAGCACGAATAAGATCATCTCACTTGGACATCCCCTCCTTTCTCTCAAAAATTTAATTTGACTACTTCTACCTACGTCATTTTATTCTTTAGATAAACAAGAAACGGGGACCTAGGATCGAACTTTCTTTTCACTTTCATTTCCAACGAGTCAGCGAAACACTGGGGTACCTGAAGAGGTACCTTAAGAGGTCCGGTCTTATGACCTCACCCATCGGAAAGGGAAAAGGTCGCCTAGAACGGTTGGGTCCTTAACTTGACCCTAGAGAACGGTAAAGGACTCGATATCCTCACACAAAGAGTGTTTGCGGGGAAAGTTCCTGTGTCTCAAATGCGATTACTCCACGGAATCCCATCCTAGGGATCTATCGGAACCCCACTGACCCTCGTCCCGTCTCCCCTCACTGATCTTTCTGTCTCACTGATTCCCAACCTTGAAAGTCGGGGTAGGTGATCTGACCCCCCACCCCACCCACCCCGATGCCTCCTTTGAGACCCTTACGGGAACTTGTCACTTTCACCTACTCGTGGACCCCACGAGCGCGACTCGTGTCGTCTGTGAACGACTCTCCTGTCACGCGTGTCGAGGTACCTCTGTCTGCGAGACGTGAACCCCAGGAAGACCTGAGGAGACATGGAGAAGTAGACCGGTAAGTAGACATAGGAAATGATAAGAAGGGAAAAAAAAGTTTACTAATCTTTAGACAGAGAAAAAACAAAAAACCGACGGACAGTCCGAACACCCTAGAATCAATGGACTGGTCCCTAGTTTAGACCCGGGGACGTCACTTTCGAGTCTCAGAATTGGTGAGTCTACTGGGCCCTTAAGGGATTATTTGAGAAACAACAACAACAAATCAGAGTTTCGGGAGAGGTTGAGAAAACACTGGGGTACCCGACATCGGGTGGTCCTAGGAGACGGGTACCCTAAAGGGTCCGTTCTTATGACCTCACCTAACGATAAAAGAAGAGTTTCCCTAGAAGGACTGGGTCCGTAGCTTGGGTCCAGAGGACGTAACTGTGCGTCTAAGAAATGGTGACTCTGTGCTCTCTTTGAGTTTTTTGACCATTTATATTTATTTACGAAGAGGATCAAAACCCTCGGTGACACCCGAAGGGTCCACCGTGATCACCATTTTTTGGGTGGACGGTTACGTCCTCTGTACTCTCTGTGTCCAAGGTAGGGACCCAGTCCTTCTAGGGTACCTCATCCCGTATCGTTAGGTGACGTCATAAGAACGGACCTCTTCGGGTACCTGTCTCCTCGGACCACTCGATGCCAGGTGTCTCAACTTATCTCAGTCTGTATTGACTTCACTGTGAAATCGATTCAGAATCAATCAGAATCGATTGTGAAATCGTTGAATTAGTTTGACTTCCTCCTCCAGTCCCCTGGGAGGTTACGTATCGGTCAACCGGTCTTCGTGTCCATTGTTGAACCTAAACGTTAACTGTAGAGTGTACCCCACCTCCTCCCGTCAGAACTCTCTGACCCGGGAATTAGACCCTTATACTACGAGAGAGGTCCATCTATTTCCAAACATATCAGTTTCGATATCAAAAGGGTTATCAGTACATACCTACACTCTCAACCTGGTATTTCTTTCGACTAGCGACTTCTTAACTACGAAAACTTGACACCACAACCTTTTCTGAGAACTCTCAGGGAACCTGAAGTTCCTCTAGTAGTCAGGACTTATAAGTGACCTTCGTGACTACAACTTCGACTTCGAGGTCGTGAAACGGGTGGACTACGCTTCTCGGTTGAATAACCTTTTCTGGGACTACGACCCTTTCTATCTTCGGTCCTCCTCTTCCCCTACTGTCTCCTACTCTACCAACCTACCGTAGTGGTTGAATGACCTGTACTAAAACTCGTTTGAGGCCCTCTACCACTACCTTTCCCTTCGGACTGCACGACGTCAGGAACCCCAACGTTTCTCAACCTGTGCTGACTTGCTGACTTGTTGTCGGTCCATCTATCCCAATCTTGACTCAATTGACGAAACACCTTAACCTTTTTGTGTGTCATCTTGTCTATTTGTTCTTTCTCGTATATGTGTTAATAAATTATATTGACTATGTACAGTGTCCTTTACTTCCTTAACTTCTGGACCTTCTTTGTAAATCTGGACTCACAAAATACGATCCAAACTATTTCTCGATCGTCTTTATACTGTCCAATTCCTTATACTCTTCTCACCTCATTTGACCCTCTTTGGACCGTTCAGGATAAGTCTAAGAAGAACCTCAGGGAAATAAAAGCCTCTATTCTTACGGAGAAAGGACACCCATACTCTTCCCGTGGGGATTGTACTTTCAAAACACTCCTCAAAAGTCCCTTCTCCCCAGTTCCTTTCGTAACCTTACTAGAAGGACGAAAACGCCAAGAAAGTTTAAAAGAGCCGGGGTTTATAAGTTATACGGTTCTACGGTATAAAAATATGTAACACAGGACTTAAGGTAGTTTGGCGTCCCAGTCTTGTGAACTTGAAAGTATCATAACATTCTATCATTACTTTCTCCCTTGGTATTTCTTAGGGTCGAGTTACACACACACATACACACACACGCCAGTAAAACACCCAGTTTTCCCTTTGTAAAGTTCGTAGCCTACTTTCAAGGTCGGAAACACCAAAAACACTTTACGAGACTAGATTTATGGTAGTAGGAGATAGATATTTAGTCGAACCCGTGTCAGTAAAACGTCCTTAAAATCCAAATCCGGTAAACACCACCATCACCATCAAATCAGGGATTCAGTACAGACTGCGAAAATACTCGGGTATCTGACACCGGAGGTCCGAGGAGATAGGTACCCTAAAAGGTCCGTTCTTATGACCTTACTCAACGGTAAAGGAGGAGGTCCCCTTGAAGGACTGGGTCCCTAGGTCAGACTCACAGGACGTAGAAGGCGTAACCGTCCACCTAAGAAATGGTGACGCGGTGGACCCTTCGGACTTTACTAGAATGTGTACGTTAAACAATTTACTAATGGTGAATAAACTTACAACTTATTAGTTGTTAGGAGATTCATAAGAGTCTGATTAATATATTGATTATTTAGTTTATATATTTAAATTATTTCACTTAACAAAGTTTATAAATCTATAACGTTTCGATAGATTATGAAGATTTACAGTTTAACTTCAGTGTTTATATAATCTGAACGTTTACAAAATTGTGGAATTCTCTGTTATAAATTTCATAATATTACTAATTTTTAGTCAATTCAAATGTGATTCGTTCATTATTCTAACGATTGTAATACTTTTTTTTAGGAGGAGAAGATTTTTACACTTTTTTATTAAGACAATCAGAGTTTTTGTATATTCGTCGAGTACGTTGAGTTATAGTCTTTTTATTTACTGGGTTATTTTTTTACCCGGTTTCTTCATTTGTCTGTAAAGAGGTTTCTTCTGTATACCTACCGATTGTTTGTGTACTTCTCTACGAGTTGCAGTGAGTAATAGTCTCTTTACGTTTAGTTTTGGTGTTACTCCTTGGTAGAGTCCGACCAGTCTTACCGACGATAGGTTTTCAGATGTTTGTTATTTACGACCTCTCCCACACCTCTTTTCCCTTGGGAGAATGTGACAACCACCCTTACGTTTGATCATGTCGGTGATACCTCTTGTCACACCTCTAAAGGAACTTTTTGATCTTTATCTTGACGGTATACTGAGTCGTCAGGGTGACGACCCGTATGTGTGGTTCCTTTGGTCTTAACTTTCTGTGTACATGGGGTCACAAGTAGTTTCGTGACAAATATTATCGGTCCTGTACCCTCGTTGGATCTACAGGTAGTCGTCTGTTTACCTATTCTTTGAATACCATGTATATGTGTTACCTTATAATGAGTCGATAATTTTTCTTACGTAAACTTAGTCAAGACTACTCCACTTACTTTGACCTCGGATAATATGTTTCACTTCATTCAGTCTTTCTTTTTGGTGTTATGTCATTTAATTCCGTATATATACCTTGAATCTTTCTACCATTACTACTGGGATATACACTCTGTCGTTTTCTCTGTGTCTATATTTCCTATCTGAAAACCTGAGACACCCTCTTCCGCTCTCACCCTACTAAACTCTCTTATCGTAACTTTGTACATATAATGGTATACACTTTATCTAGTGGTCAGGTTAAGTTACGTACTTTGTCCCATGAGCTTCGACCACATGACCCTGTTGGGACTCCCTACCCTACCCCTCCCTCCACCCTCCCCCCAAGTCCTACCCCCTGTGTACATGTGGTCACGGACTAAGTGCAGTTACATACCGTTTTTTGGTGGTGTTATAACATTTCATTAATCGGAGGTTAATTTTATTTAATTGATTAATTTTTTTATTAAGATGTCGATGACTTGTTACGTGGAATGATAGTTCTTTTTAAAGGGAGTTCACCTTGCATGAATAAATGGGAATGTAGGAAGGGTCGTATTCTGGAATACGTATTTACTACAGTTGTCGATAAATAAGTTGACTTAAAATATAAATCTTGAAAGGAGTTTCGTGACCATAATAGAAGAGGTCAAAATGTCTACTTCTTTATCTTCGTGATTGTTCAATATCATAGAATCTAAGGTTTGTCGGGGAACGAGTTGGGAGGACGTTCGTTTCGACGTAAAGGATCTTCAGTCTCCCACGGAAGAAGAGATTAGACTACCTCTCCATTCGGTAACGGTCCGGACGGTCTCCAGTTTACTACGTATTATTTGTCTTATGTGTTTATCGAGTGACCCTACGCATACTCGATTCCGTCGGTATTGTTTTAAGGTGTCTAACCCACCGAATTTGATGTAAAAGAATGTCAAAGCCTTCTATCTTCAGGTTCTAGTTCCACGGTAGTTCTAACCAAGGACCACAGTTGAAATTTAGGAGTCCTCCGTTACTAGTTAGTTCGACAAATAGACCCTAGTTTCTTGACGTTAAGTCCCACGTGTCTAAACTAATCTTTGGATTTCTCATAGAGTAATCCCTCACTATCCCACAAAAAATTCTGTTTTCCTTTACGAACGCATTCAACAAATGTTTTTGGTTAAAATAACCACAACCGCGTCTTACGAACGGAACCGACGTGTTCTAAACCAACGATTCCACCAGTCATCCGTCTTCGGACAATGACCTCGTTCAACGTCCATAAGAACGTCTCAACAACCTTATAAACGTTGAACCGGGTCAAGTTTTCAAGCGTCAGGGTAGCTCACTCCTGTACGTAGTCCGGGTGGAACTACAGGAGGGTCGAGGTGACTTTCGGGGAATCATATTCACTAGGGTAAAATAAAGTCGAAAGTGTGACCACTCCAGAGAGAAGGACTGAACGGCTGCTGACGGACGAGGGACACAGGAGTGTCCCGGAAAAGACAAACGTGTCTCACCCTCCCTCACCCCACTTATCCCACCCTTCCCCCGAGACGAGAGAAGAAGAAGAATATTCCTGTGGTCAGTATAGTCTAATCCCAGGTGGGAATCCTGGAATTAATGGAGGAAGTCCAGGACAGAGGTTCATGTCAGTATAGCCGTCATCCCGAACTTGTATACCTAAAACCACAACTGTATCAAGTAGGTATCCTTTTACGTTGTTGATTGACCTCCGGTTCGGGGACTTCCGTTGTCCTGGGAGGAGTCGGGTTACGACCTACGAAGAACTACCGTCTAAGGTGAGAGGAGTACCCGACATACTTGAGTCTCGAACCCTATGCGTCAAATAACTCAGATGCTTCTGATTCTTTCCACAATCTTTCGAAACAAGAAACATAAAAACTAGGACGCGGAAAGTGAGGTTGACAACCAACCAAACGTTTATTTGACTTCCCTTCTTTTATGTCTCTTAGGTTTCGTAGTAAAGACTACTAGAAGTTTCGGTCTGAGAGAGAATACTGTTGAAAAAAAAAAAAAAAACCGGAGTGGTGTTCCGTATACCCCAGAATCAAGGGATTGATCCCTAACTTGGGTACCGAAGACGTAACCTTCTCGTCACAGGATTAGTGACCTGGAAGTCTCTTCAGGGTACTATTGAAGAACGTCTCCGTCGTACCGTGTCACATTTCTCGGGAGATGGACCCTTGTCTTCAGGTCCGAGTTTAGGATTGTCGGAGGACATTGAATATTCGGGGAGGTCCAAACCCCGAGACCGAGGCACGGGAGGGAGTGGGAGTGAGGACTGGGGAGAAGAGAGATTGAGGGAGATCGTTACGACCAGAGGACGAAGGAACGTGTACTCGGGTTGTTCGTGCGAGGGTGGAGTCCCTGAACCGTTGTCGATAAAGGAGACGGACCTTAGAGGGGTAGTCCATAAGTGCACCTGGTGAGAGAATGAAGTAAATAACAACAAGTCAGCGATTTAGCACAGACTGAGAAACACTGGGGTGCCTGACGTCGTGTGGTCCGAAGGGACAGGAAGTGGTAGAGGGTCTGAAACGAGTTTGAGTACAGGTAAGTCAACTACTACGGTAGTTTGGTAGAGTAGGAGACAGCCGGGGGTAGAGGAGGGCAGGAGTTAGGAAGGGTCGTAGTCCCAGAAAGGGTTGTTCAGTCAAGAAGTGTAGTCCACCGGTTTCATGACCTCAAAGTCGAAGTCGTAGTCAGGAAGGCTACTTATAAGTCCTGACTAGAGGAAATCCTACCTACCCAAACTAGAGGAACGTCAGGTTCCCTGAGAGTTCTCAGAAGAGGTCGTGGTGTTAAGCTTACGTAGTTAAGAAACGGCGAGTCGGAAGAAGTACATAATGAAGTGAATTTACGGTTGGGAGGGGGGCTCTTTCCGAGAAGAGAATACTGTGATGGTTTTGCTATGATGGGTGTGGAAGGGGAGTACAGGTAGTCGAGACAGGGGTGTGTGACGAAATAAAGAGGAACATAAATAATGGTGGACTGTGAGAGTATATATAAATAACCAAATACCAAACAGAAGGGGTCATATGATATTTAAAGGGTTTCCGTCTAAAGAACATCGGGTCCGGGTCTTATAAGGGACTTTGTTACTTCTGTGATTTACTTACTTACTCCGTGGATTGGACAAAGGACAAAGGACTGGACCGAGAAGGAGTGAATCCACGACGAGAGTCCCCGGAGACCGGACGGGAACCGGAGTGCCTTGAGAGAGTAGAGTCTGGCTGGAACTGGTCGTAGTGGGGTGTCGGAGATCCCGGTACAGTCGAAGGACGAAAGACGTCTGTTACCCACCGCCCGACGGTACTCAACACACTCTTCAAGGTCTTTCAGGTCTAAGGGACTTTACCACCGAAAGGGGACTTTACCATTCCCCGTCTCCTCACCTACTCCTTTTCGTCCCCCGCGTCCCGGTCGACTGGAGAATTTCCGGCCCTTGTTTTGACCGTTACCGTCCGCAACGGAACTCTCTCCTCTCCGACCCTCCCCAAACGCTTTCTGTTTTGTGTTCCGTTAGGTAACAGGACAGGTAGACACGGGTTCTTTTTTCACGGAGACCTTATTTCCCTCTTCTGTCGTCTACTTCGGGTTCACGGACTTACTCGGGGTCCTAGTGACGTTTTTCCTTCTCGGACCTTCGAGACACGCTCTTCTGGACGAGTAGTGAGAGAGGGTCCAGGGTCCCGTTAAGGACCGTGTAGTGTGCCTGAGGTAGTGGAACATCAGACGGCCTTCTAAACAAATCTCCCGTGGACCATCCATACACACTCTACTCTGGATAGTTTCCACCGTGTGCCGTTTGTGTGACTTCTACCTGTCACAGATTTACTTTCTCGACGAATTTTCTCCGTAGTCACTACTTTACCTTTCAGTCCGTCGGCAGCCCAGTGTCGGCCCAGGGTCACCATTACCGGTATCCTTGGTTACAGACTAAGAAACGCTGGGGTGCCCGACGTCGTACGGTCCGAAGGGATAGGAAGTGACAGAGGATCTCAAACGAGTTCGAAGACAGGTAGCTCAGCCACTACGGTAGGTTAGTAGAGTAGGAGACAGTAGTGGGAGAGGAGGACGGGAGTTAGAAAGGGTCGTAGTCCCAGAAAAGGTTACTCAGTCAAGAAACGTAGTCCACCGGTTTCCTAACCTCGAAGTCGAAATCGTAGTCAGAAAGGTTACTCATAAGTCCCATCTAAAGGAAATCCTAATTGACCAAACTAGAGGAACGACAGGTTCCCTGAGAGTCCTCAGAAGAGGTCGTGGTGTTAAACTTTCGTAGTTAAGAAGTCCTGAGTTGGAAGAAATGCCAGGTTGAGAGTGTAGGTTTGTGCTGATGACCTTTTTTTTGTATCGAAACTGTTTTATTGGACCCGTTCAATGAATTAAGGAAACACGGAATAAAAAGACCAGACCTTTTACCCATGTTTACGATGAGTGAAACGTAGTGACATATACGTTCTCGGGTCGTACCGGGACCGTACACTTCCCGTCAGATGACTTTCGTCTCCTCTCTCCTCTCCCATTCTTCCCGAATTCACCTCTCCACCCCGACCTGTCCCTCTCTCGGTCTTCAACCACCTCTCCTAAGTCCGACTCCAGGGAGGTGTGTGGGGGTAGTACGTTTGTCTCCTTTCCGGCATACTCCTGGGTCACTCTTCCATCGACAGATGTTCAGTCCTTCTGTCTGGGGTGCACACACTTTCCACTTTATTTTACTCCAACGAATACAGTTCCCCAAAAAGTTACCTCGACCCTCCTATAATTCCTCCACCCGGACTGTGTACAGGAGTGATCCACTCTTTACTCCCAATATCTCTCCTGATTGTCTCAGGGTTCCTAGTTCCTCTCCCTCAAAACAATTCCCAACCGGTCCTCACTCCTCCTCCCTCCACCCCTCCTCCCCTCCTTCTCCTTAGACCGTTGGCTCCATTTACCCTGGAACTGTCTCGGGGTCTTGTGGCGGTCCGTGTGGTGTCGACTTCGGGCCGAGGTGACCGACCACAAACGGAAGCGCCTTCAGTCGGGCCCTTGGGAGCACGGGTGGACCCTTCTGGGCGCTAAGCCCGGGTGTCTTCAGTGTCTCCAGAGTCGTCCTCAGTCTTCAAGTAATTGTGTCCTGAAGAGTCCGACCCTACGGACGACCCCTCCTCTACCTTTGTGTCACTTAGTTAGAGTAGGAAGTCTCGTCCTTCCTTTACTTTGTAAAACCTTCAGCAACTTTCCGTCTAAAATACAATTAACCTTAATTTACAAACCAATTGGTCAACGAGAGACTGAACAAAAAAATTTAACTTCTTCCCAGTGTTTCTTCGCTGGGTGACTTCGCTGACTCGTACGCGCGTGTGTCAACTAAGTGACACGACCTTTACACGGAAACGACAAGTAGATAATTATAAAATATGCATCACCAAGACATAGAGAATTAAGGTACGAAGACTAAAAAGAGAGGAGTGGACGGAGAAGGAAAGCCGTTGGTGGTCGAACAAAAGACTTAGACGCGGAGACAAGGACAAACGTACAAATAAATGGATTATAGAAAATCTAAAGTGTATGTTCACTATTTGTCGTTTGTGACAGACTAAATAAAGTGGTTTGTATTATAAGACATCTGAGTAAATACCACGAGGTTTACCGTCATAAAGTAAGAAAAATACCGACTCATTATAAGGTCACGTGTGTGTGTGTGTATGTGTGTGTGTGTTTGTGTGTGATGTAGAAAAATTAGGTTAGTAGACAGTCACCCGGGAACCTAACGAAGGTACAGAACCGATAATATTTATCGCGACGAAATTTGTGACTCTACAAACATAGAAAACCTTAATACCATGACAAGAGTAAAAAAAGGTCTATATATGGGTCCTTATCTTAACGACTCAGTATACCATCAAAGTAAAAATCGTAAACAGGAAAAGACAGACTAAATAAAGTGATTTGAAGTATAAGAGATCCAGGTTTGCCGTCTTAAAGAAAGAAAAAATACTGAAGACCTAAAACATTCAAGTTCTATCTATAGTAGAACCGTGAGTGACCCTCGTGACAACTTGAGTCCGAATAAGGTTGACACGTCCTAGACTCAGTAAAGTAGGTGCTGAATTAAAAAGTAGTCCGAGAAACGTACGACTCACTTTTGAGAGGATTGGGAACACAGTCTGTGAAAGAGGTTCCTGGTCGAATGGAGGACACTTGTCTCACAGGACACAATGCATGACCTCGTCAGTGGGGTTTAACCCTACTTGAGAAAACCCCTTCCAGTTGATGTTTAACCGTGAACGGCTCTCGTAAACGACCACTGACGTGTTATCGTTGTTCCCGTGAACGGCGGACGGAGACGCCTCTGACTCGGGACTCGACGACGACAACTGGAAATTGTGGGGACTCCCTCAAGTCCCGCCTCTCTCCGTGAGACACGTGGTCCCCTAGACCTCCCCGTCCAGAAATCCATCAATTTATAAAAGTCCGTGACTAAAGTACTAGGGTTAGACACGTACAGAAGTGTAGATCTTTTTGCGATTTAGGGGCGTACTACAGTAGTCTAGGAGCACTGACCGTCTTTTCGAGAACATTTCATTCACGAACTGATGTGACTTGTGGGGAAAGTGGTTTTAGAATATATAACTGGAAAGGGATGATGGAGAAACCTCGTCCGAGAGTCTTGACTCCACGATAGAGGGTCCAACGTCAGGAGTAAAACGGGGTTTGTTCTGAATCGAACTTTGAGAGTTCAATACGTAGGAAAAAATCAAGTGTCCTGTTACAGTAGTGATAGTGAGTACTCATGGACCTAGTTTTGGTAAAGGTGTCTTACACACACACGCATGATTGAGCGAAACCAACAAACGCAGAATATCGGGGGGTCCGAAGAGACAGGTACCCTAAGACGTCCGTTCGTATGACCTCACCCACCGGTACGGGAAAAGGTCCCCTGGAAGGGCTAGATTCCTACCGTGGCTGTAGAGAAGACAGACGACGTGACCGTTCGCCCAAGAAATGGTGCTCGTGGCGGACCGTTCGGGAGTGATCCTACAATAAACGTAAAAAGTGAGGGTAGCAAAGTGATCAGATGTTCTTCAAGAAGATCTCTAACGACTGTACACTGTAGTGTTGTCAGACGTACATGTTGTACACACTTGCAGTCTGTAATTTCTGTAAACGTTTTTACCTTTTACAGAGGATAAAAAAATAAAACTTTTATGTCAATAAAAAGTATTTTTGTGAAAATTCAGTCGTACACTACCCGATTAACTATATATAAAGACGAATGAAATTTTTAACTAGGTATAAAAATTTTAACTATATATAACTATGTCCACTTCTACCCGAGTTATTTCCTGTCTTTACCATACCTGGATTGTCTTCGTCTTCTATAATTCTTCTCCACCGTTCTTATGTGTCTTCTTGACATGTTTTTTCTAGAAGTACTGGGCCTATTAGTACTACCACACTAGTGAGTAGATCTCGGTCTGTAGGACCTTACTTCAGTTCACCCGGAATCTTTCGTAGTGATGCTTGTTTCGATCACCTCCACCACCTTAAGGTCAACTCGGTAAAGTTTAGGACTTTCTACTACGACCCTTTCACGACGTGAGTTATACGGTCGTTTAAACCTTTTGAGTCATCACCTGTGTCCTGACCTTTTCCAGTCAAAAGTAAGGTTAGGGTTTGTTTCCGTTACGGTTTCTTACGAGTTTGATGGCGTGTTAACGTGAGTAGAGTGTACGATCATTTCATTACGAGTTTTAAGAGGTTCGGTCCGAAGTCGTTATGCACTTGGCACTTGAAGGACTGCAAGTTCAACCAAAGTCTTTTCCGTCTCCTTGGTCTCCAGTTTGACGGTTGTAGACGACCTAGTACCTTTTTCGTTCTCTCAAGGTCTTTTTGTAGATGAAGACGAAATAACTGATACGGTTTCGGAAACTGACACACCTAGTGCTCTTTGACACCTTTTAAGACTTTCTCTACCCTTATGGTCTGGTGGACTGGACGGAGAACTCTTTAGACATACGTCCAGTCCAGTCAATCTTGACCTGTACCTTGTTGTCTGACTAAGGTTTATCCTTTTCCTCATACAGTTCCGACATATAACAGTGGGACGAATAAATTGAAGATACGTCTCATGTAGTACTCTTTACGACCCGACCTTCTTCGTGTTCGACCTTAGTTCTAACGGCCCTCTTTATGGTTATTGGAGTCTATACGTCTACTGTGGTGGGAATACCGTCTTTCGCTTCTCCTTGATTTTTCGGAGAACTACTTTCACTTTCACCTCTCACTTTTTCAACCGAATTTAGAGTTGTAAGTCTTTTGCTTCTAGTACCGTAGACCAGGGTAGTGAAGTACCGTTTATCTACCCCTTTGTCACCTTTGTCACAGTCTGAAATAAAACCCCCGAGGTTTTAGTGACGTCTACCACTGACGTCGGTACTTTAATTTTCTGTGAATGAGGAACCTTCTTTTCAATACTGGTTGGATCTATCGTATAAGTTTTCGTCTCTGTAATGAAACGGTTGTTTCCAGGTAAATCAGTTCCGATACCAAAAAGGTTACCAGTACATACCTCCACTCCTAACCTAACACTTCTTTCGACTCGTGGCTTCTTAACTACGAAAACTTGACACCACAACCTCTTCTGAGAACTCTCAGGGAACCTGACGTTCCTCTAGGTTGGTCAGGTAAGACTTCCTCTAGTCGGGACCCTAAAGAAACCTTCCTTACTACGATTTCGACTTTGAGGTCATGAAACCAGTGGAGTACCCTTCTCAACTGAGTAGTCTTTTCTGAGACTACCACTCTCCCTAACCCCCGTCCTCCTCTTCCCCTGCTATCTCCTACTCTACCGACCTCCCGTAGTGACTGAGCTACCTACACTCAGACTCACTTGAGGCCCTCAACCACTACCTGTCCCTCCGGACCGCACGACGTTAAGTACCCCAGCGTTTGTCAGTCTGTGCTGACTCGCTGACTTTACTTGACTTGACTATGTACAAACCCCAAGGAGAAAAAAAATTATAAACAAAATGTAAAAAAGAACGATTTAATTATAAAAAAGGATTACTTTATCTATAAAATTACTCTTTAAATTAATTTTTCACTTAGAATCAAAAATTACATCATTTATACTATCTTCGGACCGCACGACGTCGAGTACCCCAGTGTTTCTCAGCCTGTGTTGAATCGTTTACTTGTTGTTGTTTTATACTATCTTGGGTGTATTTCCTTTCCAGAAACTCCTTTAAGGCACCGACAGGTCACCAATGTAGGTCGCAAAAGTGACGGTAAGTGGACCCAAACTAGGGACCAATCCCTTGATTCTACGGACGGTTGGAGTGTCGTGCCGTTTTTTTTTTTTTCCCTTTCTTTCTTTCGAGAAACTCACAAGCTATTGAAAAATTCTGATATTTCTCCAGTATTCTGGTTTTACTAACGTTTGACTCGCTCTGACACATGAATGAAGACACGGACGAGAAATCAGAAGTCTTGTCTGGACATTCTATTTCGGAAACGAGAGGTCGAATGTCTTCTGTGTTTTCTCCAAGTCTCTTTTGGGAGTGAAGATTGCTCTCCGTCTAGACCCTAACCTGTACGTGCGCAAGAGATAAGGTGGGTGAAAAGACGTCATAGACGACTGTAGGTAACACCGTTTTCCCTCAGAATACCTTCTCTTTCTTTGGGTGTTGCAAATCGTTAAAACGTTCTCCGTTTGAAGTGAGAGTTCTCTAAAGACTTTTTATACAACACACAATAAAAAAGAGTTCTCTTTCTTTGTTTGAATCAAGTTTCACTGGAGAGAAGTGGGAACTGACCCGTGAGCTACGCAGACTTGACCCGTCCCAGGACACTAACTCTGCACTCGAGTGGCACAGACGTGTCGCGGGAGACCGCCGGGCGGAGGCGAGGTCGTGGCGAACCACAACTCCGCCGGAATCTGGGTCCAAGGGCGAAGGCCGCTCTCGGGTGTCCCTGGGGACCTTAGAATGTTTCCTACCGTTAAGAAGGTCATCGTTGGTCTGAAAATATGCTTATACTTTCCGTCGGAAGTCGTAACTTGGGGCGGGAACCCCGGCGAGGACCAAACGTCCAGGTAAAAAGACTGGCAAAAGGTGTAGGTCTCGAGTCTTGTGGGTGTCTCCTGACGGAAGAGAGATCACTGAACTCCCCCTTCGGACCGTATTCGAGACCCGGGTGTGTTTGGATGCAAACTTAGGCCCGGGAGGCTGGACATCGAACCGTTCAATGAATTAGAGAGGCTCGGGATGCGAAGAGTAAAATTTTTACCTCTACAATTATAAAGGGAACGTGACAGCACTCGGACTTCCCCCTGTCAAGTCTACACGAACTGTTCCCCCACTTTTGACGACTAGAGCCCGAGGGATGAAGACGAGACCCGACTGTCCCTTCGACTGGAACTCAAGGTACTTTGAAGTCGTGTGGGACCACCGGGACACCAGAGCCGCCATCTAAGTCGAGGGTGGTCACCGTCCCTAAACACATCGAGAGTCCTATATTTCACTTTATTCCATCCAAATTATGTCATGGAAGATTAGAAAAGTGTTTGTAGTGTGTCGAGTAAGAAGAGAATTTTCTGAATTTTTTTTTCAAAACAAAACAAAAAATCGTTGCGATAAACCGAACGTTCTAGAATCAAGGGACTGGTCCCTAGTTTGGACCCGGGGGACGTTATCTTCACACCTTAGGATTCGTGACGTGGTGGTCCCTTGAGGGTTCTAAAATCAAATAAAAAGTTTCAAAAAAAAAAAATTACACTTGGTAAAAAGTTCAGAAATAGCTTAAACAACGTTATAAGGAAAACAGAAAAAAAAAAAAAAAACCGGTCCTCCGTCTACCCTAGAATCGAGGGGTGTGGCGAACGTGACCTTCTACTTCAGAATTGGAGACCTGAAGGTCCCTTCAAGACTATCGAATGCCACTTGCTACAACCTAAGTACTAGGGCTTCTTCTAAATCGAAGTCCTGGTCTCTGGTCTGGACTGGTGAGTCCCGAGGACACACCCTTTTCGAAGCAATGTCACTTTTCCCTGTCTCTTGCGAAGACTGTGTCTGCAGTCTCCCGCCTCTCACGGAGTGGGCGATCGGAATCGTTCCCTCGACATATGAAAAATTTAATCAATAATTTTATTTGTTGTCTGACCAAGGTTTATCCTTTTCCTCATGCAGTTCCGACATATAACAGTGGGACGAATAAATTGAAGATACGTCTCATGTAGTACTCTTTGCGACCCGACCTTCTTCGTGTACGACCTTAGTTCTAACGGTCCTCTTTGTAGTTATTGGAGTCTATACGTCTACTGTGGTGGGAATACCGTCTTTCGCTTCTTGATTTCTCGGAGAACTACTTTCACTTTCTCCTCTCACTTTTTCAACCGAATTTCGAGTTGTAAGTCTTTTAATTCTAGTACCGTAGGTCAGGATAGTGAAGGACCGTTTATCTACCCCTTTGTCACCTTCATCACTGTCTGACAAAACCCCCCCGAGGTTTTAGTGACGTCAACCACTGACGTCGGTACTTTAATTTTCTGCGAATGAGGAACCCTCTTGTCAATACTGGTTGGATCTGTCGTATAATTTTTTCGTCTCTCTAATGAAACGGTTGTTTCCAGACAGATCAGTTCCGACACCAAAAAGGTCATTCAGTACATACCTACACTCTCGACCTGATATTTCTTTCGACTCACGGCTTCTTAACTACGAAAACTTGACACCACAAACTCTTCTGAACTCTGAGGGAATCTGAAATTCCTCTAGGTTGGTCAGGTAGGATTTCCTTTAGTCGGGACTTATAAGTAACCTTCCTGACTACGACTTCGACTTTGAGGTTATGAAACCAGTGGACTAAGCTTCTTGACTGAGTAACCTTTTCTGGGACTACGACCCTTTCTAACTTCCCCTGTCGTCTCCTACTCTACCAACCTACCGTAGTAGCTGAGTTACCTGTACTCAAACACATTTGAGGTCCTCAACCACTACCTGTCCCTCCGGACCACACGACGTCAGGTACCCCAGTGTTTCTCGGTCTGTGTTGACTCGTTGACTTGAGTTGACTTGACTTGGTCTGGGTGAGGGTATTATATGTAAAATTCTGTTGTCCTTCCTCTTTGACAGGAGTTCGTCCTGTGTAACAACAATATATTAGGAATATGTCTCAAATTCGACTCAACACAACAACACTTTAGTAATCCAATTGTAAAAGACACTGATTCTGATTCCTTACATCTCCCATTTTTTTCTATAAACAGGAAAGGAGGAAGAACTCTTAAGGTCTGGGGACAGAAGAGAAGCTCTCGGGGTCTGGGGAGAAAGGAGGAGTCTCTGGGGTCTGAAGAATAGTTAGATGGATCTTTAACTGACAGAGTCAGGGTTCTAAATTAAAAATTTTCGTCAAAATCCCAAGTGTCGTTTATGACTCGTCTTCCGGGTCTATATAGGATATATGAAGGAAAAGGGTCTATAGGTGCCGGAGGAGGCGGTAGTTGTAGAGGGTGGTCTACCATGTGAACAATGTTGACTACTTGGATGTATCTGTGTAGTTCTGGTAGGGGTCAAGTGTCGAATGGACTCCCAAGTGAGCCACGGCGTGGGGACATCCAAGACTGTTTACATACATTCGTTTTACGTGTACACGATTTGACTTTCGTCCTCAACCTCCCTCTCTTTATCCTTCGACGACCGAACCTTCTACCTCCTCCCCCGGCAAGCGGTCCTTACAGTCACCGAACATCTTCGACCTTTTCCGTTCCTTCACCTAAGAGGGGATCTTAGAGGTTTTCTTTCTGTCGGGACAGCTGTGGAAACTAAAATCGGGTCACCCTGGGTATATCCTGAAGACTAGATACCTGTGCTTTCTCTTGTTTGCACTTTTGTCAAACTTCGGGGGTCCAAGGACCATTAAACAATGTCGTCGTTCCCCTGTATTTATGACCTTCCCCCTATGTGAGACCCCCTAGTCTTATGAAAATCAACCACCTTTCACTCTTGGGTGAGTGGGTCACCAGTCTTCGTTCTCAGGACGACCAAACTGGGAGTCCGGAGTGAAGTAATAGCGGTTATGGTAAGAGAAGTTTTGAACCTATCAAAACGTAAAGTCGGTAGGAGGTTTATTAGGGGGTTTAACTTTACAAACAAAGGGAATACACTTCCTAATAAATAGCTTAATCGAACAACTTCATTAATAAGAGCGAGTAGTTTAACTTAAATTAATTAAAAGTATAAAGCTCCCGGACCATCGACGATTGACATAGGTGAACCGGCTAGCGAGGTATTTTGTTAGACACAAAAGGGGGTAACGTGAAGAAACGTAGGAATTTTTGATAAGTGAAGAGACCTCATTTTGACACTCCTTACGGTCCGGTCTGCTCGTTTAAGAGATCTCCCTTCTCTTAGGCAATCATTTTGTGTCGGGTTCCCAAACACCGTTTGACTACTTGTGATTCGTGTAACGATACCGTCTACCTTCGTCCGTCTTCTCTCTCCCACGAAAAGGAAATCTGAGACACTCCTAGGACTCTCTCCCCGACCCAACGGCCTAGGGGGTGGGGATCTCGGGGTCGTAGACGGACGTCAGACCCTTTCGAGAACTTACCGAAAAAGTCTCAAACCGAAGACCACCGGAGTGTCCTCCGGGTGCAGATGCTTACACAAGTAAGGGTAGGACCGAAAAGTCTAGACAAGTCCCTGCTCGACGGAAGTCTCGACTGACACAGGAGTCCCGAGGTAGACTCACACAGAGACCACCGGGTCGAAACGTCACAGTCCGACATAAAAACTCAGTTGTACATGTCGTCGTGAATAAGGGTCTGGGAGCTCCCGTCACGATCTTTCACGAAGTTTTCTTTTCCTGTTTGTTCTGTCTCTTCCTCTTTAAGCCATACCGTAGGGAACATACACCTCAGATTTTTCTTTACTACGCTTACTTGAATGAATGTTTTGTTTTTCTCTGAGTGTCTGAATCTTTTACTTAAGTACCAACGGCCCCCCTCCCTATCAATCCCTCAAACCCTACCTGTACATGTGTGACGATATAAATTTTATCCATTGATTGTTCCTGGATGACACCTCGTGTACCTTGAGACGAGTCACAATACACCGTCGGACCTACCCTCCCCCCAAACCCCCTCTTACCTATGTACATATACATACTGACTCAGGGAAGTGACAAGTGGACTTTAATAGTGTTATGACAATTAGTCGATAGTCAAGTCAAGTCAAGTCAACGAGTCAACACACACTGAGACGCTGGGGTACTTGACGTCGTGTGGTCCGAAGGGACACGTAGTGGTTGAGGGTCTCAGGTGGGTTTGGGTATAGGTAACACAGCCACTACGGTAGGTTGGTAGAGTAGGAGACAGCAGGGGAAGAGGAGGACGGGAGCTAGAAAGGGTCGTAGTCCCAGAAAAGTTTACTCAGTCGAGAGACGTATGGGGTTATGTTTTATTTTTCAAGTTTTCCTTTCCTGTTGGATAACCACCTAAATGTACTACGTATCAGTTTGACTATGGGTAGCGAGTTGAATAATAATGTGCAGATATGTCAAACACACAGATAAATATATGTATATGTGTGTGATTATCTCTGTGTCGTAATTCCGTTTTAAAGAAATGTTGAGTCCGCTCTCAGACGGTAGTTGTTAGATCCTGGACATTAATCACCAGACCAGTTATTCCAATATTGGTATTTGTTTTGTATCGACACGAATGGGAAGTGAAAGTTTATAGGTGGGAGGGACGTATATCTGTATCTAAGAATACAATGTTTCGTACAATAAAGTGAGCTAGGGGTGTTACTAGTCCAAACTGCCATTCCCGAATTTCCCATTCACTATACGGGCTCCAATGTCTCGAGGGTTTACCACCCTGACTTCAGCCGATTAGTGAATACAGATAGAAGACATACTCATGTGAAATGTCTTGAGTTTTTATGACTCTTCAACACTATCAGTATTTTTCTTACGAGTAGTACCTAAGACGTATATAATACACGGTCCGGGTCATGGCCAGTGAAGACACATGAAGCACACTTTAGAAGGACGAGCGGGAATCTACACTCATCACATTAAGAATGAAACATCTACTCCTTAGACTCCGAATCTCTCCACTTAGTCGTTTGGGTTCCGGTGTGTCGAGTGTAGACCGTCTCGGTCCACACTTGAGTCAAGACTGAGGTTTCGGGAGCGAGAAGGGCAAACCGACACAAAGGGTAAAAGTGAAATAATGGTTAAATTTAGTCACGAAGGTGGGAATATTGTCATAAACGGAAAACGTTGTAGAGGTCAATTCCTTACCCTTCTGAACAAAGAAACCAAACCCAAAATTAAGGTTCACAGACCATTACCCCCCCTCCCAAAACCGCCCCTCTCAGATCCCCCAGTCGTCCGTCGGGGGATCACAGAGACTTGGAGTGTGGAGTCTCGGTCGGTCGGGTCCGACGACGCCCGTGTCGAAGTCAAGAGGGCCTCCCACTTATCCAAGAAGACTTTTCACGACTCACACGTTGTCTCGTCAGGACTCGGGAGCTCTCTCTTGAGACCTCAGGCTCGTCGGGACCTGTCTCCTCGGACCGCCCGACATCAGGTATCCCAGCGTGTCTCAGTCTGTGCTGGTTTCGTTGAATTGTGTCGTATGTACGTGCACCGGGACGAGAACTCCTCGACATGTCGGACCTGTTAAGTAAAGGCTTGGGAGAACCTCTGAGACGGGGGAAAATAACTTTGTCCCTAATTTAATCTATTACACACACACAAACCCCACCCCGCGGTCCGTTTTGTCCCTTCGATAAGAAAGCACAAGAGAAGGTCCCTCAGTTCAAAGGGAACCGGGAAGAGACTCGCTCGCGAGACGTGCTTGGGAGTCACGGACGGTCCCGTCCGATTACTAGTCTCCGAAAGGGTGAGACGGAAGACTTCCCAAACACGACCAACCATGTGCACAGTAAAGAACGTCCTCAAAGGTTTGGAGTAGTGGCTCCTCGACAGAGGGTTCATTTCCGACAACACACACAATTCTTTACTGAAACGAGTAGGCGTCTCGGGTGACTGACCTACCGTAGTGGCTGAGTCACTTGTACTCAAACTGGTCGTCACAACTGGTGAATCAGGAACAAAAGCACTGACGACTTTCACAGAAAAAAAAAAGGAAAATTAAAACATAACCTCATATCGACTAATTGTTACAATACTATCAAAGTCCACCTGTCGTCTCCCTGAGTCGGTGTGTATGCGTACATAGGCAAGAGGGGGTTTGAGGGGAGGGTAGATCCGAAGGTGTATTGTAACTCGTCTCAAGGGACACTTCACAGCGAAAATTCAGAACGTAGAAATAACTTAAGTACAGACGTTTTCGGTCAGGACACGTTTGCGAACCTACAGTGAAGAGTAAGACCTGAATCTACCTGGGGTGACCGTCTTGGTACTGTGAAAGACTCTCTGTCACAAGTCTATTAAAGTCTTTTCGTTGTTCGAGTAACCGTGCTCACAATTGGTGAAGTATAGCTTAAAAGGTACCAAAGAAGCATCAGACATCAGAATCTGGGTTCCAATTCTTTCTTACTTGTACTATATCGTTGAATCGAAAATGTCTCGGAATAGTAGCTCTCTGTATTCACACGGTTTCGACACAGGACTCGGGACCGACACACGTCCTGGCACGCTCCATTCAACCACACACATGCATCCAGTACTAGGGACAAAAGTCCCAGGAATATCATCTGTCGACCTACGTCTGCATTACACGACCTACTTCACCCCTTTCGTATGAACCAGCCACAATCGTCACACCGGTCACTCTCTCTTTAGTCGCAAACACGTCCAAGTCCCTGTCATGGACCTTTGATTCTTAACACTCCCTATACGTTCTTAGATGTCCTTACTCTTTTGACTTTCCAGTTGTCCCCTTCGTAAAATCCGACTTCTTTGTTTCCGTGGGTTCACTCTTAAACGGGGTCCCACTAATTCCGTAACTCTCACAAGATCGGATGAACCAGGTGAAGAAAATTTTGTCACCCTTAGTTCAAACGTTCCTAACTTCTTTCTTTCACTTTCACTTCAGTGAGTCAGTTCAGACTGAGAAACGCTGGGGTACCCGACATCGGATGGTCTGAGGAGGCAGGCACCCTAAGAGGTCCGTCCTTATGACCTCATCCAACGGTAAAGGAAGAGGTCCTCTAGAAGGGTTGGGTCCCTAGCTTGGACCCAGAGGGCGTAACGTCCGTCTACGAAATGGTAGACTCGGTGGTCCCTTCGAGAATGTTTCTAATTAACCCGAGTTATTTTTCCTCCAACTTAAGATTCAACTCCTCAAACCGAATAAGGAAAGTTATCACTTCAGAGACTTTCAAAAAACTCGTCTGTTTACCGTAACACTCTCACTTCAAAATCCTTTCAATATGACCACCACCACAAATCTCCCCCAACAGTAATTCCTCTTTTCTATATTCTACCCCCTCATCAAACTCCTGATAATGTTTCTCGA
Organism: Capra ibex; assembly: GCA_006410555.1. NCBI lineage: Eukaryota > Metazoa > Chordata > Mammalia > Artiodactyla > Bovidae > Capra > Capra ibex. Next base: position 56,722,701 of record SJYO01048061.1, on the reverse strand, counting down.
CTATTACTTTGGTATTCTTACCCTTGATCCTACTGGTGTCTCCCTTTCCTTTTATTCCCTGTTTATTTACGTTTAACCTCTCGTTCGTCTACCATCCGAATGTCTTTGTCGTTCTCTCTGTTACTGTAGTGTCCCACTTCCGCCTTTTAGACCTTGAACAACCATATCGACCGAATTTGTTCAATTTAAACTCCAGACCACTCTGTTGGGGTTCACTTTCCATTTTCACCGGTCGTTCAATGACCCCTAAGGTCTTTCGTTAACTCTTACTTAAGGTCCGACATCTGTACTAATCACACCGTAGGCTCACCTCTCCTACCGACTTCAACTCATGATATCAAACATTATTCAAAATTTTAATCCATCTCACTGAGGAAGGTGAACTAAGAAAAAGTATTAACGAAATCGAGAAGCTTAAGAAAACAGGAAGGTATAGTGAAAATTTTATTTGAACGGATATAGATGTTTTTTTGAAAACGACCCTAAAGCTATCCTTAACGTAATTTGGACGTTTAGTCACACTCCTCTTGACTGCAGAAATAATGTAACTCAGAAGGTTTATACTTGTACCATACAGAGAGGTAAAGAAATATAGAAAGTAGGAAAGAAAGTAGTCATAAAACACCAAAGTCGTATGTCCAGGATATGTACAAATTAAAATAACCCCTTTTTTTAGGTTATATTACTAAAAATTTAACAAATATGTCTACTATTCATGTTTCTGTTTCCCGAAACTTTACCTTAATCCACAGTTTTCGTTTACAATACATAAATAGAAAAGAGAGGTTTCGTCGTTCTTTCTTCCCTTTCTTCACTCTCAACTGCTCCCAATTCCGGGTTGTCGTTTCCCGAGATCCCTCGGTCTCTAAGGTGTCCTCTTCGTTCGGGTCCCACCCCGTTTCCCAACGGACTCCCTCTACACGTCTGCGTGGGGGTCTACCGGAGATGGATAAAGTATGTATCACGATAGCTCCTCATGAGTCCCGGCGGTGGTCGACTCCCACTCTGTACCTTCGGACCCTAGAGTGTTCGTCCTTTGTGTCCTAGGCAAAATGACTCCTCCGGGATATACTCTAAGGGTCAAAGGGTAGGTTGATGCCCTTCCATCACATATATTTGACTTTAGTGAGTCACCGGTCCCCTGAGTTAGGACCTTACATGTGATACCGTTGGACGAGACTACAGTATAGGTGGCATAAGTACAGAAAAAGAATTGTCGAGTCATAAAGAAGAACAACGGTTATCAGCACCGACATTTGAATGGGAATTGTAAAGGGTCGACGTCTCGGCGATCCTGTGTAGGAGGTCCATTCAGATGACACCAGGGATGACGTCCGTCTCCTCGATTGTAGCCCTTTTCAGTACAATAGGGAATGTGAGAATGCTTCTATTTTCATTTTGACTCGAGTTCGTAACTCTCAAAAACGGCATTTTTAGAGTAGAGGAGGTACCATTTTGTCTCTCTTGATCTCATGATCTTAAGTCTTTTTGTTTCTACTTTTACGTTATAGGCACTTCTTTTGTCTTTTAGTTTAATATAATAGGGGACTTTCTTTGTCTTAAAACAAAAATTTCCGTTTATACTAGAAAGACGTCGTCCTATATTAAAAACCGGGAAAACAGTGTTTGTTTAGTGATTTTTGTTATCGTAAAATAATAACGTGTCTCGTCAAGAGCTTCTCTTCCGTCACTACCCACACGGCACAGTACAGTCCGAAGACAAGTCCGAATACCTTCTATGACTTTTGTGGTTCCATCCGTAGATAGGTTTGAGACACGTCTTTAAGTGTTTATTTGCCTCGTCTGAGGTTCTGTCTTTCACATCTTATTGTGTGGTACCCTGTGACCAGAGGTCGCAACATATTCAGTGTTTAAGATTATATTTCGGTAGACCGTATTTAATGAGTTCTAATGAACTCTCCCAAGTCTTGATTATGACCTCCTCTTTTACCCGTGGTATATTCATCTCTTCAGATGTCGACCGTAAACCTTCCCCCACGATCTCTTCCACTCTCACACCAAAACACCCCATCCTCCCTACTCGACCCTCGGACACACTCGTCCGAGAAAGGATGAAGCACACCCGAAAGAACTTGTCCCCGTCAGTACCACTCCTTGCCGTGAGGTCTTACTTGTCCCGCTTGGAGGTGTACTCCCTTAAAATTTTTTATAAATTAATTAATTAATTAAATCCGACACGACCCAGGAAAAAAAAAAAGAACTTCCAAAGGGGATCTAAAAGACCTAAATAAATGTACAACAGAATTACGAAAAAGGAAAGGGAGAAATAAATTTAGAAATGAAGTAGACCTTAATTAAAGTAAAATCTATACTGTGTGACAGTTATAAAAGACGTTTTGTTCCTTGATATTAACATTAATAGAATAATTGATTTCACCATAAATCTTTTAACCAAATTCTAGAGTTGAGAAGAGATGGACATCGCACCAATCAACGACACGTCCCCGAAAGAGATCGACGCCGCTCGTCCCCAATGAGAGATCAACTTTGTGTTCCCGCCACGAAAGAGAAAGAAAAGAGAAAGAGAAAGAAACGCCACCAAAGAGAACAGCACCTCGTGTCCGAGACCCCGTGTGTCCGAAGTGTCGATACCGTGCACCCGGGTCATCACATCGTGTACCCGAATCTGCGAGACTCCGTACACCCTAGTAGGGCCTGGTCCCTATCTTGGCCACAGGGGATTTGACGTTCCGTCTAAGAATTGGTGACCTGGTGGTCCCTTCGGACTGTGTTCCCTTAATTCACTACTAAACTAGTTCCAATCTCCCTGGTGCCCTTCATCAGTCTTTTCCCTTGTCATCGTTTCCAAGTCATCAGAGGGACGAAGGTGACGTCCCCCGCACGCAAACTAGGGACCAGCCTCTTGACTCTAGGACGTACGGTGCGTCACACCGGGCGGTAGGGAAGGGGTTTTTTCTGAGTTATCACGAATGAGACCCGGTCCGTGACCAGAGCCCTGTCAAATGTCTACTTCTTTCATTCCGTGCTTCTCCAATTCATTTAACAGATTCTAATGAGTTGGCCGTCTTGAATTCAGTGACAAGAATTGGTGGTGTAATACTTTCACCAAATTTTTCCAAGATTTATACTCAGTGTTTATCTTTTCAGCCACGGTTCAGGAGGGATAAAGTATCGGTCAACGGTATTGTTTAAGGGGACAAGCCCTGAATTTCTGTACCGGGGAACAGTGACGGTAATTCTGACCTTCTAAAGGTAACGACGATGTTTCTGAATTTCTTTTTCGTTAGTGACTCCCTCTTTAAGAGGTACTCCTCTCTTTCTCGGTCTCTCCCTTCTAAACTAATTCTCTGTGTCTTTTTATACCTTTTTGTTTGTTTGTGCCCCGACCCTAAGTAAGTTGGAGTTAGTTTCCCAAGTCAGACCTTACAGATTGTTTTTCCAGTTTTCACAGTGGTTTCACTTTGCTGGGGTGATCTGTCGATCACTTGTCTTCTCTCTTTGACTAATTCGATATCGGGTTGGCACACTTCGTTTTAGACCAACTGACTTATGTGACGTATGGACATTTACCGGAAGAAGTACTAAATGAGTATTAAACCGTTTCACCGAAACGGGTTCTTCGTAGGTTCATTGTCGATCAGTATGACTTTCGGTGATCCCCCGTCGAGTCAAGTCAGCGAGTCAGTACAGGTTGAGACGCTGGGGTACCTGGCGTCGTATGGTCCGGAGGGACAGGTAGTGGTTGAGGGCCTCAAATGAGTTTGAGTACAGGTAGTCCAGTCTCTACGGTAGGTTGGTAGAGTAGGAGACAGTAGGGGAAGAGGAGGACGGGAGTCAGAAAGGGTCGTAGTCCCAGAAAAGTTTACTCAGTCAAGAAGTCCACCGGTTTCATGACTTCAAAGTCGAAGTTGTAGTCAGGAAGGTTACTTATAAGTCCAAACTAGAGGAAATCCTACCTAACCAACCTAGAGGAACGTCAGGTTCCCTGAGAGTTCTCAGAAGAGGTCGTGGTGTCAAGTTTTTGTAGTTAAGAAACTACGAGTCGAAAGAAATACCAGGTTGAGAGTGTAGGTATGTCCTGATGACCTTTTTGGTATCGAAACTGATCTGTCTGGAAACAACCGTTTCATTACAGAGACGAAAAATTATACGACAGATCCAACGGGTATCGAAAAGAAGGTTCCTCATTCGCAGTAAATTCCCCCGTCATGGTACCTCTTTTGTCGCCCTTCCCACCGGAGGGTTCCAGAGTGGACAATCTCTTCTCGTACATCAACCAAGAGTGGTAGGCACCTTCCACGATCGTCACGCGTCGTTCCTCGGAAGAGAAGGTAGTGTCAGCAAAGGAAGAAGAGACGTTAATACAAATTGTCGCTTTGTTCCCTGAAGGGACTCCCAGGTTCTAAGACGGAAGGTCACGACCTCCGAGTTCAAGTTTGGGACCAACCCTTTAATTCTAGGATGTTCAGGGTACCACACCGGGGTTTAAAATTTTTATTTATTATCCCTTTTGTTCTGAGTAGGAAAGTTTGAAACCGAAACTCCAACTAGGTCCCACATTGTACCCCACGACACGACAGAATCGGTGTACTGTCGTGTCAGTACACGAGTCAGGAGGTCCGGGTGGCACCGGCTTGGATCACGAAATAGTGTCTCGTAGAAATAGTCCGGAGAGTCTCGAAGACGACTCCGAGTCCTGTTGTCAGTGTAGAGACAAAGTCCGGTGTTTCCCCTTCTCCTCCGAAGAAAGAAAGGAGAGAGAGAGTCTCGAAAACGAGACGTTTCGTCACAAGGAAAGTCTTTCTTCAACGTTCGTAGGACGGTCTGTGTCCATTGTTTTCAGTCGTGGGTATCTTCGGTTGAGGACCCAGGGAAAGACTTTGAGAGGTTAATATTCTCAAGAGGGTCACGAGTCGAGGGTGGACCCTGGAGACCAGTGAACGCAACCGAAGAATAAAACAGACTTTACAGGAAGAGATTAAGGGAGGAAGGAACCCGGACGGATTAAGGGTAAGTAGGTCATTCTTAATGGAACCAGTGGAGGAGATCCTTCAGATAGGACTGACGGGGGTCCAATGTGCCATTTGATGAGTTTATATACCGGGGGTCGTAGGACACGATTCGAGTAGTGTCGTAAATAGTTCGATACTTCGTAAAAGAGAAAAGAGGGTGATCTGACATTCGAAGTAGTCCCTTCCCACACACAGACCTAGTAACACTTATTGGTTGTAAGTTCTCTTCTTTGTAAATCCCAGAACTCTTTATAAACACACGCACGTACGAGTCAACGATTCAGTGCAGACTGAGAAAACGTTGGGGTGCCTGACATCGGGTGGTCCGAGGAGACAGGTACCCTAAAGGGCCCGTTCTTATGACCTCACTCCACAGTAAAGGAAGAGGTCCCCTGGACGGGACGGGTTCCTAGTTTGAGCACAAAGGACGTAGAGGACGAACCGTCCGCTTAAGAAATGGTGACTCGGTGGACCCTTCGGGACTGTTTATAAACGTCCTACTTGACTACAACCTTGGTCCGTCCACGTCTTTTTATTAGTAAATCCTCACCCTACCAGTTCTTGTGTCCATGACCACAGTCTGTCTAGCCCCAATCTTAGGGCCAGAACAGTGAATTACAATGTGGAGGGATTCGGAATTAAGGGAGTAAATATTTCGTTGTTACTGTTATTTGTTATTAATGATCGAAACAAAAATAATGTTCTGGATGGAGTCCTAACTTTATTTCTAGTCTACTCTACAAGACTCACGAATGTTGTCTTGAGTCGGGCAAGATTTCCGAACTGTTAGGAAGCGTTATGCGAGGGGGGGCGGGGCGGGGGTTACGACCGGATCGGGAAGGGAACGTCCTCACCTAAACTTCTCTTTTTTTTTTAGTAATTAAACGAATCTTTTAGGACTGTAAGTATAAACTTCTTTTGTTGTAGCCTAACAAAAAGTTTCTGTCGGAGGGTAGTCGGTCTTCGGCTAATGAGTAGAAATTTATAGAAAACGTGACAGTACGACCTTACTCAGTGTCGCTGCCTCCCAGAGCAAAGGTTCCCGCGTAAACTTCATAGAGTTCTCGGGAAACAACGTCTTGAGCGGTGATCCACCGTCGGCTCGGCCCCTGGGAGCCTCTCCTCTCGCCGGACTGGGAATTCTCCCGAACGCTTCCGGCGCCACGAACCTTTGCTCATTGACTGAGTAGGTCCCTCACAATCGGGTTTTTTACTGTTCCCGAATAAAGTTGTCGTACATTTTATATGGCAGGGGCCCGGGTCTCATCATGATATCTGGGCCCTTCGGACTCCCAGTGGAGGAGTCTTTATTTTTTAAGTCCGGCAACTGTTTACTTCTGGGTTCTCGAATATTTGATAAAACCTGTGCACAATATTTAAACTAGGGTTCTATTAATTCACTATGACGTTTGTCGGAATAGAACGACACGCAGAAGAGACAAATTTTCGGACGTTACTGGGACACCCCCAAAGAATTGGTCTCCCCCCTCCCACCTTCGACCTCAGACTACAGTCCTAGAGGTCCCCTCGTTGGGACCAAGCTCTTTCTTATAGGTTATACTGACAAAAAGAGAAAAGAAAGGAAAAAGAAAAACTGGCGAAGTGTTCCACACACCCTAGACAAGGGGTTGGTCCCTACCTTGGACCGGGGAGACGTAACTTTCCGTTTCAGAATTGGTGACCTGGTGGTCCCTCCAGGTACGGATGTAAGAAGTATTATGTCTGTGTCCTTCGTTTCAGAACTCCCCCCAGATAGATCACCGATGTACTATTTCACTTTTTCGTAACTGTCCCGTACCGTAAAAAATTTTACGATAGTCTTTGTACCTCAGTCATAATTGTTATTGCTATTACTTGTAAATAATTCATAAATTATACGTGTCAACTAAAGGACATCGTAACTGTCTAAACGAGAGGGACGTCAGGTTCCTGAGAGTTCTCCGAGGAGGTCGGGGTGTCTCACTTTCGTTATATATCATTATACAATGATACACATTTCATCTGTCGATCACCCTTCGACGACATAGTGTACCCCTCGAGTCGAGCCACGAAACACTACTGGATCTCCCCACCCTACGCCCCAGCCTCCCTCCCTCCGAGTTCCCCCTCCCCTGTATACGTATGAAGAGCGACTAAGTACAACATGTTGTCTTTGGTTGTGTTGTAACACTTCGTTGATATGAGGTTAATTTTTTTGTTTTAAATTTTTATGTCGTAACGAACGGAACTTCCGAAACCCTTTGGGAGGACAGGTAGAAGAAAGTTCCCGTCCCGGGGTCGAGTGTAACGAGAACGTGTGTGTGTCCGAAACGGGTACAGGAGGACCGGTGTGCAGTAGTCGAGCCTGTAACGAAGGAGATACCTTGGGGCTACCGGTGGTAGGTGCAGGGACCGCGAGAGAAGAGACGACGGCCCCTGAGGCAGTGTCGATCTTGGGACCTGGTGACCTTACAAGGTGAAAGACGGAAACTAGGTAAACAGACGGAGGGTGTGACCTGAAGACTCCTGGGCTGAACGAGAACAAGTAGGAACCGACACGTCAGATCGGGTCACGGACGGTGTCTTCTCTACGAGTGGTAAGGTGTGCAAATGGTTTACTAGGACAAAAAAAGAGTCCTACCTCTCCCGCTGTGGAATTTGGTCCCACAAGAACGGACCTCTTAAGGTTCCAATCTCCTCGGACCACCCGATGTCAGGTACCCAGGGGTTCCTCAGGCTATGTTGACTCGTTGACTGTGAAAAGTGAAAGGGGTCGGGGACCACGTGTCGGACAATCCTTGGTCCGACGGGTCCTCCTCCACTCACCGTGGGAGTAACGAACGTAATAACAGACCTGGTGGTGACGGAAGGTACCTTTTTATCAGAAGGTGTTTTGGGTACGACCACGGTCTTTCCAACCCCTGGTTACGAAATTTGGTATGTTCACTGGACATAAATTCTCGACCCCCTCCCCCCAGGTACGTTAGGGTCAACAATCGAGGACAAGAGTTGATGCAAGGTTCTGTACTCAGACCCTGTAACCCGTGCCGACTCCGACAGTTTCGCTGTAACCGTTGAAGGGGGTACCCCGAAGAAAACCTCGGAGACATACGGACTGATCTCTGGGGAAAATCTCGTTCCTCAACCCCCGGCAGGGAGACCGGGGAAAGAACTACGAGGGAGACCAAGAGTCACTCCCGACCCTTAAGAAGGTCCCTCCTTGAGGTGTCAGTCGTTCGAAAACGTGTTAAATAAAGTCCGGCAAACAGAAGGAGATCCACACACCGTGACATCCCGACTTCGAGTGTCGGTAACAGGATTTAGGGAACGTCTATATCTACACACGTTAAAAATCTCCTATCTCCACGTCACGGTTTCGCGCCGAGGGTCACAGTCAACTCACGAGGGGTACCCGTGCTTTCGTGAAGTCACTTGACCGACGGACCCGCTCTCTATGGCGGGCTTTAGTCGGAGAGGACTCTCGAGGTAGAGGACTCGGGTATCGTCCACAATCATACGAAGAAGATTCTCGGCTCATTTTACGGATAAAGGACCAGAACAGAACGATTCCTAGAGTTTTTACAGAACACTTATAAAATGCGAGTACCACTTTAACTCTCCGATCATATTGTCTGTGGAGAGGAGACAGTCGGTGAAACAGTGCACAATGGTAAGATGACATAACAGGGGTTTAAGAAAAAGAGTTCTACATTTAATGTCTATGCCTACTTCTAAGGAACCCCCGTTCTCGAGGTTTAGCGTAGGGGCAGAGATAAGTGTTAGGACTTAAAATTACAAATAGTAGAAGTTATCAAAATTTGTAACTGATGTATACATACTTAGGTATTTGTTCTAAATCACGACAAAAACTTGACAAAATCGTCATATTTTTACTGTATAATGACGTGACTAGAAAGACATTTAACGAAAGAAGTGAGTTATTATAATAAAAACTCTAAATTTTTATGACTATGCGTATCCTGATCGAGTAAGTGAGATTGATGATTTAACATTCTTATCTACCAACGAAATAAAAAAAAGACACTAAACACTTGTAAAACAATAAGGAGAAAAAAAGAAAAGGACACTTTTGTTATGGCGTCACTGGACAGAATATGTGTAGATGACACGTTAAACTCTTTTATACAGGTCTCGTCTTAACCACCCAATATCTTAATCTATAGAAACTGAAGTGATATATAACGGTTTAACAAAAGACTTCACCAACATAGTTAAATATACCGGTTATTGTTACAGTTCCAAAGGTAAAAAAGTACAGGAACGAAGGAGATATACCTTTTTTTTAAGTTTGAATGTCTTTTCAACGGTTTTACGACGTTACTTGTGTACATAGATGAAATAAAGTTGTCAATGATTGTAAAACGATGTAAACAAAAGGGAAAGAGAAGTTTTAAAGAACCGGAAAACACAAGGCAAAGGTTTACTATGTATATAACTTTGTACATATGTCTGTTTTTATTTCTATAAATTATTTATGTTTATTTTGAAATTTATACAGACATAGATAGGATCTTGTTTCTATAAGAGGATGTATTGTATTACGTTAATAATGTGAGTCCTTTAATTTGTGACTCTATTGAGATAATGGATAATATATCCGGTGCAAGTTTCAAGAGGTGACTCGATTATCACGAGAAGTATTAAAAAGGAGGTCAGGTCTTAGATTAGTCCCTAACTTGGAACATAAATTAACAGTATATAGAAATCAGATGAAATTAAGGGAAATTAGGTATTTTTAAGGGGTCGAATTTTTTATTTTAAGGTACTGTTATAAAAAAGAGGAACGGTTGAGAACTATTGCAGTCTGAAAAAGTAGAGACGGTGTAACTGTCCCTCACTTTATAGAGTTACACTAAAATTAAAAAAGAGGGAACTAAGGATTATGTCAACTCTTTTGAAAGTATACGTATAACCGTTAAGTTCGTAGTTTTTATAAAACAAATTATAAAAGACGGACAAAGTCATGAACATCAAACGTAAACAAAAATATCTACATACTTTCAAGAGAGATATAAGACCTATGATTTGCTGACAGTCAATTTCCGGTACAATCGATACTACGAACCCATCCAACAACTTGCTCCAAAAATTAAAATTATTAGTTTACATAGTTACAAAGGGAATTACTAAACACTGAAACGTTTTTCAGGAAAGGGTAGGGTCTAAGTATTTCTATTAAAATCTAGAAAATAGGGGAACTTTAGATAAAACACGTATACTATTCATAGATTAAAGTTGAAACATATACATTACATGACGACGACGATTCAGCGAAGTCAGCACAGGCTGAGACACGATGGGGTATCTGTCGTCGGGTGGTCCGAGGCGGCAGGGACCCTACGAGGTCCGTTCTTGTGACCTCACCCAACGGTAAAGGAAGAGGTTACGTACTTTCACTTTTCACTTTCACTTCAGCGAGTCAGCACAGACTGAGAATCGCTGGGGTACCTGACGTCGGATGGTCAGAGGAGGCGGGTACCCTAAAAGGTCCGTTCTCATGACCTCGCCCCACGGTAGCGGAAGAGCCCACATTACATGATCACGATGAATAATGTCTCGGGTAGGAAAAAGGTGACTGAGAATTACGGTGGAGACAGTATTAGTCCAAAGGTATATTGATCGTAATACGAGAAAAGTAATCTATAACATATTAACGAGATATTTGACTAACATAACTAAATAAGACGGTTATTGTTACTGTTTCAAAGGTAAAGAAGTACGGGAATGGTGGAGAGAAAACCCTTTTTAAGGGAACGAAGTAAATAGACAGGGATAACCCAAAGAGACCACCGAGTCACCATTTCTTAGGTGGACTCTATACCCAAGTTAGGGACCCAGTCCTTCTAGGGGACCTCCTAGATACCCCAGTACTTCTCAACCTGTGCTGACTCGTTGAAGTGAAAGTGAAAAGTGAAAGTACGTGACTTCTTCCTTTACCGTTGGGTGAGGTCATAAGAACGGACCTCTTAAGGTACCTGTTTCCTCGGACCACCCGCTGTCAGGTACCCCAGTGTTTCTCAACCTGTACTAACTCATCGATTTGTTGTTCAGTTATAATGTGATAGAATCTCATCCATGTAGAAACGTTATTCACGATAATAGACCATTCTCACCTCCAGGGAGTTCCTCCTATTCTCTGTCCAATCCGTCTCGGTTTGAAGGAGTTGATATATGGAATCGACTGGAGACAGAGGGTGAGTGTCTATGTGTAACCGATTTAATTTCGAACAACTACTCAGAGGACTCTAAAAAGCCAACAAATAGTAAATCGCAATCTTCTTATAACACTTCTACTTTACTCGCTCAGGGTCACTTCACGAACCATGTTTCATTCGGGAGACATTTATATTCGATAATAAGTCAAAGTCAATTACCGTCACTTAATCGACTCAGTGAGTTCAATCTCCGGACCCGGAGTACTTACTAAGATAAGACACGTAAGTGTGTGTTATTGGTTCAGGTGACTAAGACACACGTACGATTCAACGAAGTCAACACAGGTTGTAAAACTTTGGGGTACCTGACACCGGGAGGTCCGAGGAGACAGGTACCTAAGAGGTCCGTTCTTATGACCCCACCCAACGGTAAGGAAGGTGGTCCCCTAGAAGGACTGGGTCCCTGGTTTGGGTTTAAAGAATAACAGAGGACGTAACCGTCTACCCAGGAAATGGGGATCACGGTGGACCCTTCCGGGATGACTAAGATGAAGGAACCGTAAAGAGTGTGACCAAGGAAGAGAGGGAGGAACCAGGACCGAAGGAACGTCCGAGTCTACCATTTCGTAGACGGACGTTATACCCTCTGGGTCCAAGCTAGGGACCCAGTCCCTTCTAGGAGACCTCTTACTTTACCGTTGGGTGAGGTCATGGGAACGGACCTTTTAGGGTACCTGTCTCCTCGGAACATCCGATGTCAGGTACCCCAGCGTTTCTCAGCCTGTGCTGACTCGCTGAAGTGAAAGGAAAGGGAACCTGGGACAAGACCAAGTCCAGGAGTAACGACGACTAGACTTAATGACCCGAGGGCCGTCGAGAAGAATAAGAAGGTCAAGAAGGAGGAACCATGATGGTCTTACTATAAAGATTCTATGTAAACTAACACTGTCAGGAACCACGGAAGTCTTATTATATGACTGGTCGACACACCGAGACTCATTCGATGAATTGGGGAGTACAGAAACAAAGGATTAGACATTACATCCCTAGTACCGTTATAGAGAATGTCGGCAACATTTGTACCCTAGATTAAGTCCACGCTCACTCACTTCAGCGAGTCAGCACAGACTGAAACGCTGGGATACCTGACATCGGATGTTCCGAGGAGACAAGTACCTTAAAAGGTCCGTTCTCATGACCTCACCCAACGGTAAACGTGTGTCCTATACTATTCGTGAGGTTTTTATAATGAAGGTCAGAAATCAAAGAGTAAAAGAAATACACTATGGACTACGACCAAAACAAAGGTCGTACGAATAATGAAAGGAAGAAAATGTCAGAGAATTCAGAATCAGTACATCAAGTCCGACCTAACTGGGGTAGGACTGAGGTCTCCACTCAGGGTTAACTGTATCCTCACAAGGTAGCGGAGTTCGGTTCAGTCTGGTTACTTTCGGTTTGTCCAAATTAAAGTCACTAAGTCAAACGTAATGACTTTTCATTCAAGAGGAATTGGGGTGAGGTTATAAGAACGGATCTCTTAGGGTACCTGTCTCGGACCACCCGATATATCAGGTACCCCAACGTTTCTCAGTCTGTACTGACTTCGCTGAATCGTGTTCGTACGTGTTTGAGAGGAAAGGACCTCTAGGACTTGTTCTTATAAACGTCGAGGTCCTTAATGTCCGATGGTAACAACCAAGTGTTCACTTTTCGATCGAAATATTCCTTAATTCAGATACCTCTCGTTTGACATCCGAACGTTACTTTGTACTAACTCGACGACCAAGTTCGAAGTGGACTTCCATCGGGAGATAGAACTATAAAGTACTCGGGTATTCAAAAGAAAGAACAAATCCGACTAAAGTATACCCAAAGATCGATGAACGTTGTATCTTAGATTGTATACCACGGACTTTTACCTAAGAACTCGTGAACACACGGAAGTCTGGCATAACAAGATTTACTTCGACGGAGACTCCAGGTGTGGACGATACCATCAAACTCCCCACCGAGGGGTTTTCGTTACAGGTGGATCTCACACACTCACACTGGATCTTTTTCCCAGAAACGGTTACAGTAAGTTAATTCTTACAATTTTACCCTATAGTGACTTAATCGTCCCACCCGGGATTTGTGTTACTGTTTCCGGAAATATTCTCTGTCTTCTATGTTGCACCCAGCTTTTCTTCCCTACCGGCAGACTTCCGTCTTCGTTTACAACCTGACTCCGTTGGTGTTCGACTACTGATAGTTCTCGAAGGTCTTGGACGTTCCTTCCTAGGAGGGGATCTCAGAAGTGGTGATCTTGGACCCCGTAAACTTAAGTCTGAAGATCGGAGGATCTTGACACTGTCTTAACTAAGGATAAAGAAATTCGGTAGTTTAAACACCATTAAACAATTAATCCTTTAATTATGTGGAATCCACCCGTTAAACGTATAGATCTTGACGGAATTACTCCCCTGGGAGGAGGGGTCGTTAAAGATAGGGAATATCCTCTTCAACGACACGACACGACTCAACGAAATCAGCACAGATTGAGAAGCACTGGGATACCTGACATCGGGTGGTCCGAGAAGACAGGACCGTTCTTATGACCTCACCCAACGGTACGGAAAGAGGTCCCCTAAAAGGGTTGGGCCCCTAACTTGCCCTCAGAAAATACAGAGGACGTAACCGCCCACCCAAGAAAAGGTGGTCGCGGTGGACCCTTCGGGATCCTCTTCAACGGACTCACATAAATAAGTGTAGGAGTATCAGAAGTGATACCAGGAAGGATGACATTGTGTTCTAATGAAAGGTATAGGTATAGGACTTTAAAATAGAGCTAGGAAAGGGGAGGAAAAGATAGTTTTAAATTCGGTTTGATCCCACTGGTATACATGGTGAAACGGGTCTTGACAAGCCAAATATGGAGGACGGGATTACAATAATAACGACAATAAAATTGTAATAAACCGACTCGTCCAGAACCCCGAGGGGTTCACCACGGTCACTATTTCTTGGGTAGACGGTAACGTCCTCTCCTTTCTCTGTGTCTAAGCTAGGGTTCCAACCATTCTAGGGGACCTCCTCCCGTACCCTTGGGTAAGGTCGTAAGAACGGACCTCTTAGGGTACCTTCCTCCTTGAACCACTCGATGTCAGGTATCCCAACGTTCCTCAGACTGAACTGACTAGCCCGTCGTGGGTGCTTGTGACGGTACGGAATCGACACGGGAGTCCTAGTAAAATAATTAACAACAGAGTACACCCTAGATCAAGGGTTTAGTCCCTAGTTTGGGTCCGGGGGCCGTAACCCTCGTACTTCAGAATTGGTTACTCGGTGGTCCTTCAGGGGGTCACAACGATAATAATTATCGTCTAAAAGTGAGAGTCAAGTCAAGTCAAGTCAGCGAGTCAGCACAGGCTGAGAAACGCTGGGGTACTTAGTGTCGTGTGGTCCGGAGGGACAGGTAGTGGTTGAGGGCCTCAAGTGAGTCTGAGTGCAGGTAGCTCAGTCACTACGGTAGGTCGGTGGAGTAGGAGACAGCAGGGGAAGAGGAGGACGGGGGTTAGGGAGGGTCGTAGTCTCAGAAAAGGTTGCTCAGTTGAGAAACGTACTCCACCGGTTTCATGACCTCGAAGTCGAAATCGTAGCAAGGAAGGTTTCTTTAGGGTCCCGAGAGTTTCACAGAATTAAACCAGTTAATTAAGATGTCAATCAGAACACTTATTTTAGCCGGTCGGAGACGGTTCGAGTGACACAATTTCTATGGTGAGTAGTGGAAGGATGGGTGTGAAGGACTCCTTTTTAAAGTACGGGTTTCGAGACCTGGGAATTTGCTGGTCGTGCTGAACAACGGGGTGAGAGCTGAGTCGTCGTCGTCGTCGTACTACCTAACCCCACCAGTCTTCGTTCACTAAAAAAAACAGTAGACAAACCGATATGATTTGAGAAGAGAATCTCTAAACTTTAACCCTTTACCTCTCTGAATTCGCTGATCCTTGTGTCGATAGTACTTTCTTGCACTCCGTCGCAAGTTCTGAACTTGCCTTGTCCTACCTCCTTGGTAGTTATGCTGACATCCGAATGTGTAGGTCTCAACGGGAGGTCCCCCGCGGTAAGTGTGTCTTGTGGAGCACTGTAAGACTTCGGCACGCTACGCCCATCGGGACTAACAAAACGAAGGACCTTAGAAAGACAATATCAAGGCCAAGAATATATAAAGATAGTCACCAAGAGTCTGCGCCGACAGACAGTCTTAATGGACTCCTCTAATTTTTTTTTTAGGACGAGGGGTCCAGCGTGGGGTGTGACTTATTTACTCTTAGAGAACTCACTCTTGGTCTAGAGTCATCAAACTTTTTGGAGAGCCCACTCCACTTACACATTAGTTCTAACACTTAGTGGACTAGTCCCTCACTAAGGACCCGGGGAAGAGACTCCAGTACACTCACCCAGAGTTCAACGTTGGTTTCCCAAACATACGTACCGAGGAGGGTCCGAAGACTTCCTCGAACCTGTGAGGAACCACAAGACCTAACCTCCTATACCGGATACTGTCGGAAGAATGACTGGTCGACAGTATTAGGAATAGATCTTTTTAGACCACGTGAAACGGACTGCGAGATTTATTACTCCATCAATTTAACGACCGATTAAAGTACTCGCCAACCTTATCGAGAAACGTACTTTTACTCTTAATACATTTTGTCTTAGAACAAAAAGAAGTAGGGAGGACGAAACGGAGAGAACTACGAAGACACCTGTCCCACTCAGTAGAGACGCGATGTTGACCTGACCTTAAAGAAAATTTGATGTGCCGTTTTTCAACAAACACGAAAAAGAAAGTCATAAAGTGTGACCGAAGTCCGACAGGTAAAAGTTAGTACAAAAACGGGAAGACGGACCTATATTTGTAAGGACAGAGTGGACGTCGTCGACCGTCTACGGTCTCCAAATATTTTCTCGTATCCCTGTATTCTTGATATAAACCCTTACCGGTGAAACTTACTGTTTGACTAAGTACGAGACCTCAAAAGAATTAATTAATCTGGACCTCCTTGTCTGAAAAGACAGGTGATTTACTAAGGAGGGTAGAAACGACCTTCTTAGTCACTAGTAAACGATAATCGTCGTGGGTGGATGGGTTGTGGACTTGTGGTGAAAATCTTTACTCTAATTTACTGGACTAAGGTCTCTCTTTTTAGAGAACACTAGTTGTCACTGTCCGTCCGGACGGCGGGTGGTGGGACCACCAAATGAATAAAAAGGGCACTTTTCCATTGTCCCTCTTTTCCTACTCGATTCAGAAAAAGTCCCTCTGCACCTCGGGACCCGAGTACGTACTTCGAGGTCGGACGCTACCCGGAAGTATTAGGGACCGAAGAGGAAACGTACGTCACGGGTCTCTAAACTTGTCTACGGTCGGCCTCCTCTCTGACTCTTAAGACCTGGTCCGTAAGAGACCTTCTCTCTTTTTATGAGTGGTCAAAATCTTGAGACACGAGAAAGAGACAAACGAAAAAGTGTGGGCAAGAAGAATGGACGGACCACTTGAGTAAGGGTAAGAAGTTCTGGGTCGAGTGCGTTGGGGAGACACTTCCAGGGAGAGCAAAAGACACGCTCCTGCACACCGAGGACCGGTATTACAATAATAGCATGAATGGTAAGAGAAATGAATCGGTATCGGAAAGAGTGATCAATTTTTTGGGAGACCTTTTAGGGGACCGTCAGGTCACCAATCCCGAGGGCACGAAGGCAACGTCCCCCGTACCCAAGCTAGGGACCAGTCCCTTGATTCTAGGACGTACGGTGCACCGTTCCGGTTATTTATTTAATTAATTTATTAATCTAATTTTACGAGGTCTCCACCCTGACTGAGAGACTGCACAGGGATATTCGGATATTTTCAGAGACTTCGGGTATTTTCAGGACGACCGTGTCTCGACCATGAGTTCTTCATCTACTACTTAAATCTTACTGTGACCGTCCTTCTGTTCTTACTTGCCATACAGAGACTCACGTCATGAAGGTATGTACTAGAATAATTTCGAATTGTTGGAATACTCCATTTATCTTTATGTTCTTTATAATGTCACGAAAGAAAGAGTGACGATTATTACCCGTCCCCAGTCTCACCGAGAAAACTGAGGGTCAGTGTAAGAAAGAGGTAGGACACTATCGGACTCAATGAGTTTTTCGGAGAAAATTTTACCCTTACATATAAGGAAAAGGAATTGGTCTCGTACGATTGGTCGTGTTAAGTGAAGTAAACTTTTAACGATAAAACTCCCGTAATCGAATTAAAAACGGAGAATATACGTTTTGGAAACTTTTCATCTTCATAGGCGTTAATGTGTCTCTTAACCAAGAAAGTCCTTTTTAAATCGTCCTTTGAGTACGGGTATGAGTCGTAGAATTTAATTTTAATAGTTCACCAGAATACGCGATCCTCGTGTGTCATGCCACCCGAAGAAAGTTTTCCGGGCAAACCTTTATGTCGTGTCCCTGAAGGGACCGCCAGGTACCAATTCTGTGGTTTGAAGGTTACGTCCCCTGGGTCCAAGCTAAGGACCAACCCTTTGACTTTAGGGTGCACGCCGACTTTTTTTTTTTTTTCTGTCTCTAACTGACATGGGTTAGTTGACACATGAACTTCTAGAGTTTTATTTCCAAAAGTAAAGGGGTTTTCTTAATAATTTCCTTTTTTTCACGTCGTGCCTCGCGTAACCGTAGAGAGTTTTCGTCTGTGTAGGACGTCATCGCTGTTTTACTAGAGTCAGGGTGCTCTGACATTATCTTATTGGGGTAGATGTCTCCTCGACTCTCCCGTCCCATTCTCGTCATTCCCGGAGGCCCACGGTGGTGACTGTTACACGTTTTGACAAGGTCTCTGACACTATTCGTAGTGTCCGGAGTTATAGTCACTATGGGACGTTCGTACAAGTGCTCTCGCAATAAGTGTTGTCGGTGTTGCACCTTCGGTGGGTTCACAGGTACCTACCTACTTATCTATCCGTTTTATACCCCATGTTTATGTTACCTTATAACAACAAGTCAACGAGTCCGCACAGGCTGAGAAACTCTGGGGTACCTGACATCACGCAGTCCGAGGAGACAGGTACCCTAAAAGGTCCGTTCGGATGACCTCACCCAGTGGTAAGGGAAGAGGTCCCCGAGAAGGGTTGGGTCGCTAGTTTGGACCCACAGGACGTAATGTCCGTCTAAGAAATGACAGACTTGGTGGTCCCTTCGGGATGTTACCTTATCATAAGTAGGAAATTTTCCTTCCTTTAAGACCGTGTACGATGTTGTACTCACTTTGAAGTCGTGCAATACGAGTCACTGTATCACTTTATTCAGTCGGTGCTTTTCTGTCTGTGTCATACCAAGGAGGATATACTCCATGAATCTTATCAGATGTAGTATTTCCGCCTTTCGTCTACCACCAACGGTCCCTCACACCCCTCACCCCTCAATTACAAATTATCTGCTCCTCATGATCAAACACTTCTTCCTTTCGCAAGACCTCTACCTACCACCACTACCTCCGTGTAATATTTTCACAAATTATGACAACTAGTCTTGTGAATTTTTACCACTTAAAATACTATGTACATAAAATAGTATTATTTTTTTGATCCCTTAGTTTTGTCTTACATACATACACACACGAGTCAGTGAGTCAACACAGGCTGAGAAACGCTGGGGTACCTGACATCGGGGGGTCGGAGGAGACAGGCACCCTAATAGGTCCGTTCTTATTACCTCATCCACCGGTAAAGGAGGAGGTCCCCTAGAAGGGGCTGGGTCCCCGTGTCGTTAGACTATCGTGACCAAGGGAGACCCAACCCCATCCCTCCTTTTGTCCTACCGTCCCCCTCCCCCTACCGTCACGCCCCCACATCCCCCCTCGTCCCTCCTCTCCGTCTTCCTTGAACTCAGAATAAACATTACGTTTTACTTACGGACGAAGGAGGAAAAAGGGGGGGAGACGGAGGACTAATCCAAGGTTTGAGACAAGATGGATACTAATTCACTTCAACGAGTCAGCACAGACTGAGAAACGTTGGGGTACCTGACATCGGATGGTCCGAGGAGGCAGGTACCCTAAAAGGTCCATTCTCATGACCTCATCCAACGGTAAAGGAAGAGGTCCCCTAGAAGGACTGGGTCCCTAACTTGGGACCAGAGGGTGTAATATCCGTCTGAGAAATGGTTGACTCAGTGGTCCCTTCAGGAGATGGACACTAACCGTGGAAGGTTTGGTGTAGGACCTCGGATTCATGGTCCTCACCCTTTACAGTTAAAATAGAAGGGCGGAGAGGGACTATCTTTTCCCAACCCGTCGGACCCCTCGAATAGTTACGTGTGTTATCATGAGGCCTGTTACTTCTGAAACCGGTTAACGGTTTATTTTAGTTCGATTTCGCTTTTCTTATATCAGACTTTGACGTCATCATATTCGTGGGTTCTCTGCCTGCACGTGCGTTCGAGAACTAGAGACACTTGAGACTGTAAAGACGGGAGGAGGGTCCCCCAGAGGGGTGGTAGGTTGAAGGACTTTCTGGGTGAGAGTAAAGGGGAACCCTACAAAAGTAAGAGACAGTACTCCTTTCCGTGGCACTACTTTATTAACTGTCTTTATAAACCCTTGTTTCTACAAGTAGTGGTTCAATGAATAGTAGTATTTCAACTTTTATAAAACGTATAAGTTTTCGTCCTCTCCTTAAATTAAACACATAAATACTACTTAAGAAAGACAAGAAAGAAAGAAAGAAAGAAAGAAAAAAAAAAAAAAACTGGTGTCGTTAGTCGTATACCCTAGAATCAAGGGGTTTCACTTCACTTCAGCGAGTCAGCACAGGTTGAGAAACTCTGGGGTACCTGACATCGGATGGTCCGAGGAGACAGGTAC
This sequence comes from Capra ibex, assembly GCA_006410555.1. Lineage (NCBI taxonomy): Eukaryota > Metazoa > Chordata > Mammalia > Artiodactyla > Bovidae > Capra > Capra ibex. The sequence goes on along the minus strand of SJYO01048061.1, from coordinate 56,702,647 downwards.
CCTAAGAGGTCCATTCTCATGACCTCACCCAACGGTAAAGGAAAAGGTCCCGTTGGTCTATAGTTTGGATCCGGGGGCCGTCGCCTTCCCACCTCAGGATTAGTGACCGGGTAGTCCCTGTCATAAATCCCTGACTCTTTTTTCAGTTTTCGCTGTAAAGTTTTATAATGTATCCTGACACGATTCAGTGAAGTCAGTACAGACTAAGAAACGCTGAGTTACCTGATATTGGGTGGTCCGAGGAGACAGGTAGTCTAAGAGGTCCGTTCTTATAACGGACCTCACCCGGCGGTACGAGGAGACGTCCCTTAGAAGGGTTGGGTCCCTAACTTGGACGTAGAGGATTTAGAGGACGAAACCGTCCGCCCAAGAAATGGTGAGTGTGGCGGATCCTTCGGGGTAAAAGGAATACTTTCATTTTTCACTTTCACCGAGTCAACACAGACTGAGGAGTACTGGGGTATCTGACATCTGACGGTCCGAGGAGACAGGTGCCTTGAGAGGTTCGTTCTCGTGACCTCACCCATCGGCGTAATACTCATAAAAGAAACGTCGAGAAAAAAAAAAAATAAAAGGTTTAAAAAGTGTCACTCAAACATTACTATTAACCTTTAGAACAATAAAAGTAAAAAAAATTTTTCTTTGTGTATACTGGTAGGGAAAGAAGGTGGGGAGAACGACTTAAAGTGGAGAACTGGTACAAGTAAAAGGTCTGTTCTTCAATGCGAGGAGAGACGGACGAAGGTAGAGTGAAGGTTATAGACTTTAGGGAAATAAAGACAACTCTCGTCGAGTGAAGGGTGAGAGGTGTGGACGGGGTCCCTTCTAGCACGAAAATCCTAAATCCCTACCTCTTAAAAGTCTACGAGGGGTGTCCAATCGGGGTGACCGTCTCCGGTACGTACCCACCTCTCTCCCTGAGAAACCATGTCTCGATCTGGTTCCGTACCAGACTTGGGGTGCTTGTGGGCACAGTGGAGGGGACATTCCTTGACAGGTCACGGTTTGTCAACTCAAGAGTCAAGGGTCGAAGGTAACAGTGGGCCCAGTCATTTACCTAGTTTGTCTTTCACTCTTTTACACTCGACACTACTGATACTCTTGGTGACTACACTTCTCCGCTGAGTAACCTTTTCTGGAACTACGACCCTTTCCAACTTCCGTTCTCCTCTTCTACCGCTGTCTCCTACTCTACCAACCTACCGTAGTTACCTGTACTCAGACTCGTCTGAGTCTCTATCACTTCCTGTCCCTTCGGACCGTAGGACGTCAGGTGCCCCAGCGTTTCCCAACCTATGCTGGGAAACGCTGACTTACTGTCGTTCCCTCTGTTAGGTGTCTAAGGGACAATCGGTGTCTAGGAGAGACGATAACAGTAAATTCCAGGGGTCCGGTCTGGATGCTGTCAGACCATTAAGTCCGGACCAACCGGTGCAATTAAAGTAGGAAGTCTAGTTTTCAGACAGGCACCAATCTTTAAGAAAAAAGGGTAAAATCTATCTTAGACGTATCGTCTGATGAGACGTATCGTCTCATTCGGAGGGTGTCCGACCTCAGTCTTCCGATGCGACAGTGGACGTCTGTAGAGGTCCCCCCGACCCCCTTACAATCACTATTCCTTAACAAATGACCCACGGAGGTCTGACACCATGGGAGACCCGTCGGGTCTGGACCTCCTTCTCGTCGTCTTGTCCGTGATTGCTCGTTCTCTTCCGTCCCAGTCTTTACCGGTAATCGAGTCTCTTGATCCGAACGACTGGTCATTCGAGCCCTTTTTTTAACGTTTTACGAAAGTCCGACCCGAGGGTCACGTCTTATTATTCGGACCACTGCTTCCACGAAAGCGACACTTGAGGTGGGGAACTACTGGCTCGGGGCGGGGAACCACTGGCTCGGGGCGGGGAACCACTGGCTCGGGGTGGGGAACTACTGGCTCGGGGCGGGGAACCGACGCGTTATCGGTCGGGACTCTCCGCTGGTACTCCTTTCTCTGGTCATCGTGTCTGAAAGACTCCTCGAGACTGGAATCTCAGGCGACGGTCGCTCTCTCCCGTCTTTGCCGTCCTAGGTCGTGCAAACACGAATTAGGCCTCCTTTTGTTTGTGTGACCGATTCCTCCCCCGGCGACGTCTCCACCTCTTTATCCCTGGTCGACGGCAAGACAGGAACCTGGTTATCCCTCTTTCGGGAGGGAGTGGTCAACCAGTCCTCACCGTCGTTTTCCCTTTCGACGGGGGCGAAGGCGTAGGGTGAGGGGGTTTCGGTCTGATATTTGCGACGATCCAAGGTTCTTGCGTCTCTGGGACACACAAAAGAAAACGGCAAGGGAGACGTCGGGGTTCCGACACCGACTTTGTAGTATCTACGAGTCTTTTATAAACAACAGGACTCCCTCTTTGTTTCACCTTTTGGTCTTCGATCTTTTAGACGTCCACGTCACTCCCAGTAAAGAACGAAGAGAGACAAGTGGACTGGACCCAAAGTCCGGGAAGACTCAGACGCTAAAATCTGCTCGACGGTGAAGAGTGCTGGAGTACGAATCAAAGCCAAACCAAAAAGTAAATATTCCACTATTATTGTTATGAAGTATCCCAAGAACGGTCCCAATTTACTCCATTACATATAGTTTCTCTAAACATTTGACATTTCACAATCTATTTACGATTGAAGGACGACAAAACACTCCTACCATACTACTACAACTCCTACCACTATCGTCGCTACTTTGTTACTACCAAAGAAAACCTTCTCTTCCAGTACTTTGAGACTTCGCTTGACTTCTCTTAAAGCATACACCTTGGTCTCACCTACACAACTACCTCTCTTTCCCAGTGTCCTCGGTCTCTGGGGTCACGTCTTAAAACGAGTGCACCGAACACACCAGTGGGAAATACAACGATTTAAACTTCAGACCCAATCCTTTCGAGTAAATCTCGTTCCTCGCAGAAAGTGAGGACAAACAAGAAGTACGGGGAATGTGTCATGCAACAAGTATTTGTTCGTCATTTGTAAACAACACCCCCTTATTGCTTACTTACTAAACTACTTCCCCCTGTATCGACGTCACCCGTTTCTCGTTACTCTTATAATAGACCCTTCTCTAACGAGGGACTTTCATTAAACAAGTGCGTCTTAGTTTTGACTAGAACAGTGAAGGATTAAATTTTTGAGGTAACTAAGAAGTGACGAGTTTTTTACTTCAAGTTCACATAATCCTCCCGCATGTTCCGGGAAATCTTTGATCTAGGTTGGAGAGAGAGAGAGAGAAAAAAATTCTTATAAATAAATGAACAAATCGACGTAACACAGGATCTACATCGTGCGTTCGCAAAACAACGTCTCGCACTCGAAGAGAGGTCAACACCAAGTTTGAGTCATCAACATCGTGTTGGAATCAACAGGAAGACGTACACTCTAGAATCAAGGGAGTGGTCCCCAGTTTGGATACAGGGGACGTAACCTTTTACCTAAGAATTGATGACCTGGTGGTCCCTTCTGGGGGTCGGATAGAGATATCAGAGTAGAAGGAAGGGAGTGAGGTAAAGGGGTTTGGGATTAAGGAGGGTGCTGACAGAAATGAGTGGGTGCAAGATTGTTACGACTTGAGGAATCCCAAGGGACCTGTCCGGTTCAGAAAGGGGTCAGATAAAGGAAGACAACCGTGTGAAGACACGTAGGTACCTCTATGTCAAAGACGCGAGAGACAAAACCTTTCGTCAGGGACTACAGGGTCCGTAAACAAGTAAGTGTCTTGATCACAAAGGAATCGTGGACACAAACTCGTCCGGTGGGTTCTACCGACAAGAGAGCGACAGGCACGTCGAGGACAAGTTGGTCAGCGACGAAGTGGAGATGGGATGAGTGGATTGGTTGGAAAGGAGAAGTAGTACTCGGATTGGTCATTTACGGACACATGAACGGGGGCCGGGGTCGATCACTACCAAGATTAGAAATGTAGTTGTGATAGATGGGGTACTATCAAATCGTTACCCCGTTATTCCGTGTGGCCAGACGACCAAAGGGACCATTGGAGGTATTGTCCATTAGAGGGAGAAGGGGCCATCACTTCTGATGACGATATAGGACGGGTGGTAGAAAGAGCCACCTCACAGTGAGGTCCAGAAACGAAGTCTGTACACTCTCAGGGGGTAGGTAGTTTAGTGACGACAGAGACAACGACTGGGACCCGAGATAGAAACCCGAACACTAACCCGTTCATGTCTCGAACGTCCGGACGCCCGCTCGGTCTGTAACAAGATTTACGACCTCTGTCGTCACTTGTGCAGTCTGGCGAAGAGGTAGGAGTACCTCGTAAGTAAGTTTGTTTCCCCCCACCCTTAAGTTTCGTTTCCTTTCTTTTAGTAAGATATGAGACGACCTCAAGCCAGACATTCAGTACAGACTGAGACGTTGACGTCGGGCGGTTCGAAGGGACAGGGGATGATAGAGGGTCTCAAACGAGTCTGAGTGCAGGTAGCGTAGTCACCACGATAGATTGGTAGAGTAGGAGACGACGGGGGAAGAGGAAAACGGACACATATGACAATCCTACAACATTTTCATTCTCCCGACCCCCTGACTCCTTCCCCAACTCTTAAGACAAAATAAATCCCACTACATAGTCAGTGCTATTCTACCGTATACAACGTTAATTTTTTGTCGGGGGATTTTAGAATCAAAATTTTGTTTCTAAACGAAGATCAGTACGAGGAACCAATGACTCCCAGTAGATCCCGAATCGAGGTGCAAGGGATGAGACTTCTATTCGGGTTCGTTTGTAAAGAAAAAAAAAAATTAAAAATAAAGTATAACCTTGTATCAACTAATTCTTACAACATAATCAAAGTCCACATGTCGTTTCACTGAGTCACTGTATATATGTACATACATAAGAAAAAGTTTGAGAAAAGGGTAAATCTAATAATGTCTTATGACTCGTCTCAAGGGTTCGTTTGTAACGAAACCGTCTCCGATTTCTTTCCTCTCCTTCGTCTGTGGCCACGATTCCTAAAGTGGACTTTTACCACTTTAGGTCCAGGAGAGACGAGTGTAAAGTGACCGGGTCTACTCAGTGTACTAGTGTGGACTCACTTTGTCCCACACCTTTCTCGTCAGGATGGTAGAAGGATTCTTCTCTCTTGACTTGCACACACTCGTCGGAACTACTAACGACGTGTACCAGTTTCTTCCGGAGACTACTATTTCTCTGTGAATCCGTCTTTTGAGTTCTTTCTTTCCTCACTCGACCATCTATAACGCCCACCCCCTGTAGCAGGAAGACCCAAGAGTCCGGTTTCTCGAATCTCAGTAGGACTGAGAAAGGAGAGGGAAAGTGACGGGTGTAGTTTGGATAGTCGTTTAGGGTAGTCGATATGGAAGTTTGATAAAGGTCTCAACTCACGACGAGTGAAGGACGTCACGACCAAGTTCGGAGTCGTAGAGAAAGGACAGAACAAAAAAAAAGAAAAAAGACTAACAACCCGACGTGACGGTTCGTACACCCTAGAATCCACGGACTGGTTCCTAGTTTGGACACAAGGGACGTAACCGTTACACCTCCGACTTGGTCACCTGATGGTCCCTTCAGGGGAGAGGAGACCTAATAACGTCCTCGGAGAGTGGACGAGAGTGACGTCAGACAAGAGGGGTGTCGTTGGTCTCCCCGTGAAAGGTTTAACTTCAGTCTCGTACTGCGAGGAAACGGGTTTGAGATGAGAACAAAGGGTAGAAAGAACCTCATTTTCGGGATATAGGGGATGTCTCGGAGTGTGGTAGGTGTGGAGTGGGTGGGTCAAGGTGGGACGGAAGAGAGACGGGAGGAGGTGTCGAGAAGGAGAGAGCAAGTGAAGTGAGGTTGTTGTGACCGGAGACACTAAATAGTGGTCAAACGAGTTATTACTAAACTCACGGACGAGATAAGATCCGTGGTTTTATATTCTGACTTTTGTCTCAATTTTCGTCTCTGGTTGTGATATGAAAGGTACGAGTACGAATCAGCACAGACTGAGAAACACTGGGTCACCTAACATCGGGTGGTCCGAGGAGACAGGTACCCTAAAAAGTCCGTTCTTATGATCTTACCCAACGGTAAAGGAAGAGGTTCCCTAGCTTGGGTTCAGAGGACACAGAGGACGTAACGTCCGTCTAAGCAATGGACGACCCGGTAGTCCCTTCGGGTATGGTGTCAGACAAATGGACAGAGAGAGGGAGGATGTGATCATAGAGACAGAGGTACAATAAGTAGACATATAGATATACGGGTCGTGATGCAAACCGTACCGAACAATTCACTTGTTATGTCCAAACTCGCCTTCTATCTTACTACCTATCTGTCTATTTAATCTATTTATCTGACTGACTGAAGGTGAAATGACTTCGACACCGTACACCCAAGAAACTTCACCTTATATGGTCGGAGATTCTCAACTCCGGTAAACGTTCCTTTCGGATTGTCGTCTCCCGGGATAGACTTAAACTAACCATAAAAGTTCCTCTGATATTTTCATTCGTCTGAAAGAACATACTTCCCCCTTTTCTTTATCTAAGGTTTAGACTTTGCTAAATCGGAACGGTCTACTAAGTTGGTATCCTTCCTTTGAGCCCGAGTACCCCAGTTGGTGTCGGGTAAATGTACGGGGAACCAAACTGAACTTGAAATTCCTCTCCTTTCTCTACCCAACTATTCCAGTCTTTATTTTCATTGTCTACTGGGTGTTGTAACCACCTCTCGTAAGCTCCCGGGTAGTTTTGAGATAAATTTGATTATTCAAAAGACAATTGTAGAACATCAATTTTAGGAGTTTACGCTTATACATTAGAAAGGTGAAGGTAAGTGCAGTCAAAGTCTCTTGAGTTTAATAATCACACAGGGTCTTCGGTCAAATAGATTTAACTTCGACATTGAAGACGATTCTCTTTATGATCTTAAATTACATTTTGATCTTTTCTTTAAGTAGGTCTTCAATGGTTTTTTTTTTTTTTCTAAGAATTATCTCGGGGGGTGTTTCTACTAAGGAAAGAAGAAATCTTTCTACTTTCAATGAGGGAGACTAACCCTTTTTTCTGTCGTACACCAGTATGGCGTAAAGTATCTGCACTCGATGACACCGACCGAGTCGAAGTCGGTACACTAACCCTTCAAACGGAAGGATCTCGGTTAACTTTCCCTCTCTCAACCTCGTGAATCCCTATACCTCTCTGGCGGTCGACTCAGTCCTTCAAGACCCGGGGGTCGACAACTGTCTCTTAAGTGTCGGTTGTGTCCTATTGTCCATAACAGTCACTGACACACGATGAAGTCTCAGCACAGGTTGAGAAACACTGGGACACCTGACATCGGGTGGTCCGAGGAGACAGGAACCTAAAATGTAGGAGGAGGTCCCCTAGAAGGGTTGGGTTCCTAGCTTTGAGACAGAGAATACAGAGAACGCAACCGCCCGTCCAAGAAATAGTGATCTCGATGGAACGTTCCCACACAGGATGTCTAATACATTGTCGTTTGTGTCTACTAAAAATAAAGAGACTTGTATGTCCCCTACACAAATATACTAATGTAACATAAGATGCACTCGAGGTTAACACCGAGTGTTGGGTTCTTCCACCATTCAGGACTAATCTTTCGTAGTAAAACAGAGGAGAAATTTTTTATAAGTAAAAACAAACAACTAACAAAACCGACGTGACCCAGAATCAGTGTCGTGTACCCCAGAACCTGGAAGTAAAACCGTGAGTCCTAGAAATCGACTTCGTGAACTTGAGAAGTCGACACCGTACACCCTAGATCAAGGGGTTGGTCCCTAACTTATGTCAAGGGGTTTACCCTCACTCCCCAGAAGCGGTGACCCGGTGATCCCTTCAGGGGGAGTACAGAGGAAAAATTTGTGTTACGGCAAAATGATCCCCACTTAGGAATCGTCTTCTAATTATATACGGTTGACTTACTTACTCACCCACTTTTTGTAACGGTGACTCTCCTTCGTCGCTCCCATTCTCGACGATCTTATGGAACTGACTAAGACAAATCTCCACTTGTCATATGGATTACGTAGCATCTTTGGACCATTGAAACCAAAATTTCATATCTGTAATTTTTTTTTTTTTGGACCTTTACGAAACGATACGTTTCTCGTTTGATGTTTCATGACTCCCGAAGATTCAAAGACTTTCTCATTACATCCATTACATCCCAGACGACCATTTAAAGTCTACCACCGTTACATTAAACTCACCGTTAAAGTTTCTGTCCACCCAGGGTCTTATTTCAGTCTCACCCTTGATTTTCGTTTGAGTTTTCCCTATTTTGGTGCATACACGGGTCGTACGTTGACTTGTCGGATTTTCCAAATCCGAGGGAAAGACATCTGAAAGTCTTTTCCTCGGAAAGTCACTCTCCAAATAAAAGTACTCTGAAAACAAGGACACCACTAGACGTATTAAAACGATGACAGATGAACCGTATTTAGTAAACACTTCTCTACTTTTACAGAGAGTGACTGCGTCTTGGAGAAACTTGGCCGAACGGAGACACGAAGTGGGGGACCCAAGACTTCTCACTTTAAAAGGTGTGGTGTGCACCCGAGTCACACAGTAGGGTCCCACGACCACGAGCACCGCGACTAACACATACTTAGACCTATACCGTTCCCGTTGGATTTTCAATATACTTCTACTCTTAGTTTCCAATGGTCTGTGGTCTCGTTTCTATTGAATCGTCGAGTTTTGTCGTCTTTGTCTTTGTTCGTCTCGTGTGTTCCACATCTTCGGGCGTTCCGTGGATCTTCATTCAGTGTGAGCGAATTCATCGAGAACGCTAGAGGTATCCACAAAAAACTGCCCACACCCACCGTGACCGAGGTATGTGTCCGTAGGGGGGTAGTGACACGGGCGAAACCTAAACTATTTACTTCGTTTCGTGGGAGACGTCATCCGACTAGGCACTTAGGTTTCTGGGTCCAAGACCCAAGGCTAGAAGAATGAATAAACAACTACATAGAAAAGAAATCAAGAAAACAGAGATCGACCAACTTACTACCACCACCACCAAGTCAACGAGTTACCACAGGTTGAGAACACTAGGGTACCGGATATTGGGCCGTCAGAGGAGACAGGTACCCTGAAGGGTTCGTTCTTTTGACCTCACCCAACGGTAAAGGAAGAGGTCCGCTAGAAGGGTTGGGTCCCTAACTTGGCTCCAGTGGACGTAAAGTCCGTCAGAGGACGTTACGTCCACCCAAGAAATGGTTGACTCGGTGGTCCCTTCGGAGTCGACCAACGTACGAATCGAAAGTAACAAGTGGAGATCCGACATCCATTTTTTACGGACGGACGGAACAACATCCCCTTATTCACTCTCTTTCCTGCACTTACATGGGACCTCTACACTTAAGGTCCTCAGTCAGTACCGTACTAAAACCCCGACTTCTACATTCTCTACCTCTAGAACCATCTAGTCTCCGTCGGTGAGTCTGTCTTGGAGTATCAGTCGACAGTGTTTCAGTGACCCTAAAATAATCACATTGGTCTCGTCTGATCTGAGCCTCCCAATCTAAGTACGTTTGGTTTGAATGTTCTCTAGTCATAACCTTAATTATACGTCATAAATTAATAATTATACGTCATAAATTATGTGTCACCCTCTATCGGGATACGTCACTGTTCTTCCAAACATTGATGATGGGTTCTTTAGGGGGAGGATTAAAAACTTCCACCGGTCGTCAACAAAATTACTCTTCTAACCTGTCCTAAGAGTCGATCTACGTCATCTTTTATTGATACATTTACCCACATTCATGTTCTCGTTAAATAATTTTAATATCGTCTGTAAACCTTAAGCTAGTCGTTACCGTGGGGTGAGGTCATGAGAACGGACCTTTTAGGGTGCCTGTCTCCTCGGACCATCCGACGCCAGGTACCCCAGCGTGTCTCAGCCTGTACTGACTTCGCTGAATCGTCGTCGTCGTCGTATCTGAGTTCCAGTCCATGTACCCGTTCTCGTTCCGAGGTTTTGCCCGGACTCTTGACCATATCTCTTCCACAAGACGAAATCGGTGACCCGTAATCCATAACGTGAAACGTGACTCGTCTCAGACTCCATAACAATCATCTTTATTGTTTACGGGTGGTGGCAGGTGGGAAAACCGATAGGTTGTCATTGTCTGTGAGAAGAAGTAGGGTTTACGAAGACGGACTGTTTTACATTGGTAGGGAGTGTGTTAGCCTGTTAGAAAGTGAGGAAGGAGTCTTTCTACCGTTGTGGTTTCGAATAGTTCCTGACGTAGGTCGAGTACTGGACCTTCAGAGTCACCCTGAGAAGAGAGAGATCTTCTCCTTATGGACACCACTAAAAGATCTTATGGATATTATAGGATACCTGATCTATAATTTCCCCATTTCTAAATCACCATCAATTTCCCCCAAAGGGTCCACCGAGTCACCATTTCTTAGGTGGACGGTTACGTCCTCTGGGTCCTCTACACCCAAACTAGGGACCCAGGTCTTATACAGGACCTCATGCTTTACTGTTGGGTGGGGTCATAAGAACGGACCTCTTAGGGGTACCTGTCTCCTCGGACCGCCCGATGTCAGGTCCCCCAGTGTTTCTTGACCCGTGTTGGCTCGTTGACTCGTGTGTGTGTTATCAATTCCGTTGATGATGGTTGAGTAAGATAAGTTTTAGTGCCTCTTCCCTTCTCTTTTCTCCTTTTTATCAATTTTATACTCGTACTGTGATATCACTTCTTTTATGTCTTTTTTTATGCTGATTCTCAGTTCTGATAGACTAACGGATAACAGCGTAATAATCACAAAGAGGAAAAGATTTAAATAAATAAATTAACAGACACGATCCAGAAGTAAAGTCGTACGTCGTAAAAATCAACGTCGGACCCTTGAGAATCCACGTCGTACACCCTAGATCAAGGGTCTGGTCCCTAGTATGGGTCCAGGAGACGTGGCCCTCGTATGTCAGAAAATCGGTGACCTGGTGGTTCCTTCAGGGGGTGATAGTCAGAAATTGTCCCGACTGGTCGTTCGTCCTCTCTAAAAAGTTTCCACTTGTCACGGAAGTGAACGATCTTTCGGAATCCCTGGCGAAGACACCGTTAGGAGAACTCTAAGGGATGTCCGAAGTAAGGTGCACTGTTAGGCGTTGTTTGGGAACCTCGGAACCACGAGACGGTAGTGTTAGTCGACGTCTCTTAAGAGAACGGGGGCCGAGATGAATTTCGACGAACAGAAAGTTACACATCACTCGTCTTTGTCTTGTAGGTTTCCACCATATACAAAAGATGTTTTAGGTTTGTAAAGACGATTCGTAAAAGAAAAGGGAATCACCATCCACAAGGTTCTACATCGTTGTTCAACAACTGAACTTTACCATAGGGTAGAACGGAGTCTGAAGACTGGAGAGTTCGGATCATAAAAGTACTGACAGATGGAGGGTCAGGGGAGTAAGCATCGTTTCATATACCTCGAGGTCTCTGAAAGACGAGGGTCTTTAGATAGAGTAGGCACATGACTTTGCCACACTAGAAGACACTCTACTACTGTCCCTATTAGTTTCGGGGACGTCTGACTGAACACTCCGTGTCCTGTCCTTCAACTACACAGGGACCCGTTATGTGCCTTCAATATGACGGGAGGAGGGACAACAAGTGAACGATTCAGCACAGGCTGAGAAACGCTGGGGTACCTGATGTTGTGTGGTCCGAGGAGACGGGAGGTGATAGAGGGCCTCAGTGATCCACTTTCGTTTCATGAGGTATATAAAAGACAAACCCTCCTATCTCTGGTTGTCGACAGAAGACTACGGTACCCTATATATATAAGTGAAATGACTTTTCTGGTGTAGGTCTTCTCATCAAGGTCAAACAGTAATAAGGGACTAATTCGAATGTTGTTTAACAACAGTACTAGGTTTTAGATGGTAAACATTATGATGGTTTTCCTGTTAGGTTACTCTTACACTTTTATTGGGGTGAGGATATAGTAAAGTCCAGGTATTATTACCATAAATACACAAGTCAAAATAGTTCCAACTCCGTAACGTAAACTAAATGACTCATTCTCCAAAGAGTGACTGGAAAGGTTACTCTTATCTAAATAAGGTACCCAGTTCCTGGGTTACTCCCCTAAGACTTCTAACGATTCATTTAGACACTATAGTTATGTGATTTTTCGATCCCGTTATTGATACCCCAGATGACACTCCACTGAAATCCAATTTAGAGGTAGACAACGCACCGGGACTATTCGGAGGTGAGATATCTACTCTCACCGTAAGACCCAGGGACTTTTAATTACAAAGAATCTCTATCACGGATTACAAGGTCAATCTGATCTATACAAAAGAAGAAGATCATTCACTGGTATCCTGGGAAACCTCTTCGACGGCCTTCTATACGTTATTTCCTGGTCAGCCTGCTAACGTACAAGGAAGACATTCCAGTGTCGGAAGGAGATGAGTTCCTCGAGAACACAGACCTTTAACAGAGTTGAACCTTTATGTCACTCTCTCTCACTGTGAAAACATCACCGATTACATTTCTGAAATAAATATTAGGGACCTCAAACCACCCAAAATGTCTAATTCGGCATAGAAATACAATTCGAAAAGACATAAATAAGAGTCCTCAGTTCTCGTCACCAACCTAGTTACCAAGATTTTCACAGGGACCTAGACGTTGTAGTCATATTGGACCGTTCAAAAATCAATCTTTACGTTTAAGAGTCTAGGGCAGGTATGAAAGACGTAGTTTTTGAGACACGGGCGCGGGTGTTGGAGAGGAAAGAGGGAAGTCGGTTTTCCTTCAGGAGTAGAAGGTAGTGGATGTTGAATGACCCCCAGGTTTCCTCAGTGAGACAAAGGTGTCAGGTTGAAGAAGTGTCCAACCCGGTTCTGGTGGGACGATGCAAACTAAATCCTTTCAGTATTTATTTTCTTGACCCCTCTAAAAAATAAAACCTTCGTAGTATCGGTTGCTGCTGAAACTCATATCCTCCCATCCCAAAGTCATGGAGACCAATGTCACCAAACAGTAGCACTGAGTGTGAATCGTTCGAGGGTAAATCGTCACGTAGTCGTCGTATAGAATTAGGCCGCTCGTTCACCTGAAGTCAGTAACAGGGTCACGATACACTTATCTACGTAAGAGTGGTCGAGTCTCTAGTCGAAAAGGACGGCAGTAGCCAGGAACCCTCGAGCGGAGTTCCTACTGTGGGTAGGGACGGGAGGTTGGCGGGGGGAGCGGGGTGGTATGTGTGTGTTTGTGTGTGTAGGTACAAACACGTAAGAAGGGACTTTCAAGACAAGTCCGCGGACCGAGTGAAGGTCGGCCTACGTTCCTGTACAAAGGATCGACAGGGACTAAAGGTCCGGACACAGGGGACTCGTTGTGGTACTGGGTATAGAGGTGTCATTTGACACGAAGGAAAACTCTTGTACTACTAGAAAACTTCCTATGAGTTACCGTGAAGACAATTACTTCTCGACACAAGACTGTTGTATGAAACACTGGTCCTCGAAGTAATGCTCCCAGTTTTTATTTCAACCTGTGTGTCCCAGTTTTTATTTCAACTTGTCTATCTACACACGGGGAATTTTAGTCGTTCCCAGGGGTCAAGGACGATTATCGGTTTAACTCACCTACGAAAGACTAGTGGGGTGAACTAAGGAGAAGATGGAGACTATCCTACCTTAGTCCCTTAACCCTCTCTCACTACCTCTATGTGTTTGACCCAAGTTTAGGAACGAGGGTAGAAGGATCGGTCCCCTGAAACCTGTTCTATGTACTAAAGACTTTGACCGAAAAGAAGTAGACATTTTATTCAATTTACTAAACGTTCTTTCTAATATTAAATATACCCCGAAACCCTTATGTTTGTCAGAGACAAAAAGTTTTTTTATAAATAGATAGATAAACCGACGTAACTCAGAAAAAAAAAAAGAAACATAACTCAGAATTGACACTGAGTCCTAGAAGTGACGTCGAGTACCAGAAGAGACACACACCATGTACCCGAATCAACGGACCACCATACACCCCAAAATCAAGGGGTTGGTCCCTAGTTTGGGTGTAGGGGACGTAACCTTCCGTCTAAGGATCGATGACCTGGTGGGATCAGAAGTTATCACTCTCCAATGATGACGAGAACAACTACTCAAAAGTAATCATTTGAGAAGGGGCCCTACAACGCTGTGTCGGTATGTACTAAGAGCAAGATAGAGTTAAAGGTAAAGAGTAAGGAGGTTAGTTCTCAAACATAACTTACAGAGGATACAAGGACCGTAAAATGATCGGAAGGAACCATCGAGTCGACCATTTCTTAGACGGACGTTACTTCCTCTGGGTCCAAGCTAAAGACCTAACCCTTCTAGGGGACCTCCTCCCGTGCCGTTCGGTGAGGTCATAAGAACGGATCTCTTCGGGGTACCTGTCTCCTCGGACCACCCAGCGTCAGGAACCCCAACGTCTTTCAGTCCGTGCGGACTTGCTGATTCGTGTCGTGTCCCCATGTCTTTAACGACGATGTGTCAGGGATAGGACCTCTTCGAGTGTCTGGTCGCCTCTCTCTCTCTCTGTATGTTTGTTAATACTGAGTTTTGACGATATGATCTCCAGGTGTGTACCACCAGACTTGTGTCACCGAATTCCACAGTTGTCCTAGACGCTTCAGAAGACCGGACTCGACTTAGAACTTCCTACCGAAATTTAAACGGTCCGTTCGTTTCTTTCCTTCACACAGACCTAGGTTTCGGTCGTATCGTAGTCACTTTTAGTGGATCGACCAAGTTGTAGTTTTCGGAGTTTGTCTTTTTTTTTTTTTTTTTACAAATCGGTGTCTGGTTTTTATTACAGCAGTAAAAACAGATGTCTGAAAACCTACACCACTGTCAGAGTGTGTACTAGTTTCACAAAGGACTTGTAGTGAATCCTTATGTGACTATGTCGTCGAGAGTTTTGTCACCGGTTGACACAACAGAACCGAGACCCTACGTACACCGTACTTTTAGCTAGATTTTGACATATTAGTGTTAGACACACTTTACGAGTATGACATTTACCGTATAAATGAATGTTTTGTCCTTCTCTGAGTGTCTCTTGCTTGAATACCAACGGTCCCCCTGTCCTACCAATCCGTCAAACCCAATCCGTACATGTGTGACGACATAAATTTTACCTATAGGTTGTTGCTGGATGACGTCGTGTGTCCCTTGAGACGAACTACAATACACCGTCGGACCTACCCTCCCCTCAAACCCCCTCTTTACCTATAAACATATATATACCGACTCAGGGAAACGACAGGTGGATTTTGATAATATTATAACAGTTAGCAGATATGAAGTTATGTTCTAATTTTCAAATCCCCTTTTTTTTTTTGAGTCTGATTGACTCTTTTTAGTGTAAGTTGAAAGGTAGAGTTTGAGTGTCTATAGGAAACTCACCTAACCAATCTTTTTTTAGTGATATCCAAATTTATAAAAAAGAGAAAGAGAAGAGGAAGAGGACGGGTCCCTATATTAACTAAAATGAGTTCAGTTTAGGTTCATACTACACTGAAGGGGGTAGACTTCGGGGACATAGTCTTAAACGTACATTAAACGACTCTAAAAGGAAAATATCTGACCTTGTGATTGTTACTTCAGGACATCAGGTAAAAAAAAATAATGTTTTTGATATCTCCTTAAATTCTGTCAGAACAAATTCTTGGAAAATGTTATTAATGACTCAAACCAACCGTTTCTTCACAAATGTACCCGTGTCAATGTGTAACGACTACCGTAACTTCAACTAGGGGAAAACTTCTCGTCGGACCGTTATGAATAGTTACAGGACTACCACTAGTGTTACTACCATCACTCTTATAAATAACTGAATTGAATGACACATAGTCAGTGTCATCCAATGCACACAATTGGATGGGAAGATGAGAGTCATTATGATGATCATAATAATGATAAACTGTCTACTCCTGTGACCTTGTGTCTCTCAAATTCTTTGAACGGGTTCCAGCGTGGCGATCGTTTGCCGTCTAGTTCATAGGTTTGTTTCCGCGAGACTGATGTACGGCCTCTGCTACGAAACTTGATAAGTGATATGTCCGAAAATGACATAGTTTAAGATTATAGAGAGATGGGTCAATAATGTAAGACCCTTAACTAGGTCTCGTTTTTTTTTTTTTAGGATTAGTACTTGTTTCACGTATCATAATACACAGTAACCTTCGTTGGGTTTACAGGTTTAACCGCTTGTCAATTCATTTACTATATGCAGGTCTATCAACTGTTGGAGTGTGGTAGTTTTTGCCACCAGTGTCGAAGGTCCACTTCTTCTACCCAACCTATGTACGTGGGTAATAATGAGGAAGGGATTCACTGTCACTTTCCTAGAAAAATTCTCCGAATTCAGGTGTTCCTGGTCTCATTTTCCTCTGGTTCGGTTAAAATAATCGCTTCAGACTCTCATCATCTAGTAAGTCTTCATTTACTGTGTCGTGTAGTCTCTCTCGTCTAAGGATTTGCCCGTCACCGTCGTTCCATACTTAGTTAGATAACCTCCGAAGAAAAAAATTCAATGTACATAAATGAGGTAAGACCGACCCGACCCAGAAGTAGTGGCGAGTTCCCGAAAGAGATCGACACCACGCGTCGAAGAGAAACACCACCGAAGAGAACGACACCTCGTGTCCTAGGTCCCCCGTACCCGAAGTCATAGGTATCGTGTTTCCGAATCAACGGGGGTGTCGCGCACCTTAGATAGGGTCTGGTCCCTATCTTGGGTACAAGGGGTATAACCGTCCACCTAAGAATTGGTGACCTGGTGGTCCTTCAGGGTTCCTCCGATGAAAAATTCCGAGTATTTAACCACCGTAAGTGAATTTTCACTTTACTGACCTCCCCCGGTGATCTTGTTCCCATTCACACCTGTTAGATTCTTCGTCAAACTACAGGGTAAAGGGTAATAAGAAAGGATAAGACGTGTTCGGTCACTGACAGGGAGGAGACTGGGACCATCTACCAACCTCCAAACCAGGTCCTCTTCTACGGTGTGTTCGAGAGACCTGGTTTACCTAGTTTCATAGAGACTTGATCTCCCGAGAAGGTCGTCGCGGACTGTGTCAAGTAGGGAGAAAGAACTTTGAAAAAAAAAAAGTCAACTGAAGATCTAAGAGAGGGAACTAAGAGACAGAAGAATTGACCAGGGAGGAAGGGCCAAAGCACCCTATCAATGTAGCGTAGAGTAGGAGACTTACAACTACATGTCAGATACGAATCAGGTGACGAGTTAGACATAATAAGGGATCCGTCAAAGTGGGCCGGAGCACTGGAAGTTACGGTAGGGACCTTAAATACAGAGGTCGGAGAAGGAACTCATGGATGTTATGACACTAAATATTCTTTAAACGTAGACCAGGAAGTCTACTGGTTTTACATAAAAAGTATAAATAAACCAGAAACAGGTGTGAAGGACCGAGTGTCGAGGGGTTTGGGCGCCTCAAAGGACTCGTCATTCTCGTCACCCTCGTAGAAAACAATATAAACCAGAGGACACGAGTCACGGACTTTGGTGAAGTCTCGGTATTTCCACTTTGAGTGTGTTTTTTTCCGAAAAGATTGTGTTGACCCAAATACAATTACTCCGTTGAAGACCCTTCGTGGATTCTTACCTACGACCAACGGTCCCATTGGTTGGTCTTTATCTCCTAAGCCTGACTAAACGTCCCTTACTTCTTCCCGACCTCCGACTTAGTTAGTGGTCACCAGTTACTAAATTAATTAGTACAGATACATTACTTCGGAGGTAGTTTTTTGTTTTTCTTATTCAAAAGACTCTCAAAAGTCCAACTCCTTTGTCTTGGGAGGGTACACGGTGACAAGTCAAGTCAAGTCAAGTCAACGAGTCAGCACAGGCTGAGAAACGCTGGGGTACTTAGCGTCGTGCGGTCCGGAGGGACAGGTAGTGGTAGAGGGTCTCAAGTGGGTCTGGGTGCAGGTAGGTCAGCCACTACGGTAGGTCGGTAGAGTAGGAGACAACAGGGGAAGAGGAGAACGGGAGTTAGGGAGGGTCGTAGTCTCAGAAAAGGTTACTCAGTTGAGAAACGTACTCCACCGGTTTCATGACCTCAAAGTCGAAATCTTAGTAAGGAAGGTTTCTTGTGGGTCGCGACTAGAGGAAGTCTTACCTGACCAACCTAGAGGAACGTCAGGTTCGTTGACACGACCGGGGTTTTGAGGTACTCTTGTCTTCGTAGAAACAAACCTTTGAATATGATACATAGAAAAAAAAATTCCAGAAAAAAAATTTTACCTGTTAAAAATTTCAGAAAAAAATTAAACAATGTTATAACAAAGACAAAACAAAAGAAAAAGCGAATTGAGGGGTGGTCCCTACCTTCGGAGTGGGGGACACAACCTTCCACTTCAGAATTGGTGACCTGCCGGTCCCTTCAGGGGAAATACACAGAGAAGTAGACCGATAACTAAGTATAGGAAATTATAGGAATTATTATTTGTTCGTTGGGTCACTCATTTGTCCTAAAGACTCAAGACACTCGGAAAGACCGTTTAATTAACTTGGGTTCATCCCAGTACTCCACCTCTTCCGTTACCGTGAGGTGAGGTCATGAGAACGGACCGTTTAGGGTACCTGCCTCCTCGGACCATCCGACGTCAGGTACCCCAGCGATCCTCAGCCTGTGCCGACTCACTGAAGTGAAAGTGAAAAGTGGAAGTAAGTAACCTTTTCCTTTACCGTTGGGTGAGGTTACAAGAACGGACCTCTTAGGGTCCCTGCCCCCTCAGACCACCCGACGGTAGAGACCCCATCGTGTCTTAGCCTGTGCTGACTTCGCTGAATCGTCGTCGTCCCAGTACTCCTGGAGAGTCAATACCGGTGAATCAGTCTTCGCATCCCTGGTTTGACCTGAACACTAACCATGGACTTCCCCTTTCACCAGGACACCCTAACTTGAGAAACAGACACCTCAGACTACGATAAAGAGTCAGTACAGACTGAGAAACGTTGGGGAACCTGACATTGAGTGGTCCGAGGAGACAGGTACCCTAAAGGGTCCTTTCTTATAACCTACCCCAACGGTAAAGGAAGAGGACCCCTAGAAGGACTCGGTCCTTAGTTTGGGTCGTAACGTCCGCCTAAGAAATACGGACTCAGTGGAGACGTTTTTACCCCAGACTTAACTCAACCCAATATCATGTAGGTCGACTACGAGGGTCGTAAGGAACTACTACACCCTCCCACCCCCCTCGACGGGGAGGTGTGTAACCTTAACCCACGTCTTGGTGCATTGGGGTCTGAACATGTCGGTGAATAATGAGGTGTATATGTAAGGTATCTACAGAGTTTATACCGTATATTTTGGATTGAGTACTGCAGAGAAGGTTTGGACGAAGGGATATTAGAGGGGGCACAGTCGTTTATCGTTAAGGTAAGAAGGGCTACGAGTCTGATTCTGGGAACCTCAGTCAGGAACTAAGGGAGGACAGAGACAGAGGAGTCTTGGTTAGGTAATCGCTTAGGTCTTTTGTATAGACCTTTGATCGGTAAAGAGTCGTCGTTAAACCAGTGTCAAACCGGGACCAAGTTCCGTGGTGGTACTAAACTGACCTCACTATGTTACCAAAGGATTGACCCAATGAGAAAGAAGAGAATCGGGTACGTCGGATAAAATGTGGATTATTAATTCTACTGATCAGTGGAGGAAAGTGTGATACGGTACGACACGACACGAATCAGTAAGTCAACACAGGCTGAGAAACGTTGAGGAGACAGGCACCCCTAAGAGGTCCGTCTTTATGACTCCACCCAACGGTTCGGGTGGAGGTCCCCTAAAAGAGTTGGGTCCCTAGCTTGGGTCCAGAGGACATAACGTCCACATTGAAATGGGAGACTCGGTGAGTCCCTTCGGGTTCTTATGACCTCACCCATCGGATAGGGAAGAGGTCCCCGAGAAGGGTTGGGTCGTTAGCTTGATCCCAGAGGATGGAACGTCCGCCTAAGAAATGGTCGACTCGATGGTCCCTTCGGATATGTAATACGATATCGGTATGGGCTTCCATAGTCCGTACAAGGACGGAGTCCCTGGAACGAGTAAGGGAAACGAACCCTCCGAGAAGGAGGTCGTGGTGGATGTAGGGAGTCCAGAAACGAGTCACAGTAGGAGAGTCCTTGTAGAAGAGACTAGTGAGATAAATTTTATCGGAATTTAAGTATACACACACACACGATTCAACGAAGCCAGTACAGGCTGAGAAACACTGAGGGACCTGTCAACGGACGGTCCGAAGAGACAGGTACCCTAAGAGGTTCGTTCTTATGACCTCACCCAACGGTAGGGGAGGAGGTGCCCTAGAAGGGGTGGGTCCCTAGTTTGGACGTAGAGAATACAGAGGACGTAACCGTCCGGCCAAGAAATGAGAATCGTAGTGGACCCTTCGGGATTCAAGTATACGTACACACTCATAATCAGTGAGTCAACACAGGTTATATGGATGATGATAAATATTTTATTTCCCAAAGGGTCCACCACGATCACCATTTCTGGGACGGACGGTCACCTGCCCGGTGCCAGGTACCCCAACGTTTCTCAGGTTGTGCTGACTTGTTGAAAGTGAAGTGAAGTGAGATCGAGATAGAAAGGAAGTGAGGACAAAAAACAAAAACAAAAAAGAGTTAAGTTTCGCAAATGGAGAAAAACTGTTTAGTATTAAAAATTCTTAATTGACTAACTAACTAACGGACGAAAGGATGAACGCAGTGTCTCCGTCTATAAAAACACAGAATGGGAGACGTCGGAGAGGACACGAATTTTTGTCACGGACGGTGTACCGTTCGTGAGTCATTTGTCACTTGTCCTTTTAGGTCTGTGTCGACTTCACTCTAATTCTCCGATAAAAGTATAACCTTCGACTGTTAGGGACGACGTGAGGGAGTCGACTTCAGGTTCTTACAAGCTTCCGTCCCGAAACTGGAGGTACGTCCTTTAACCTTATCATACGAAACCCCTTAGACGGTCGAGTGGCTTTTTCCTCGACTTCTGTGACTGTAACCCGAGGGATCCTTGAAAAGGTCTGTCAAGTGGGAGATCTACTAGACTGTAGATCTCCCACTGGAATCGATCCTGACTCCCAAGGGATCAAGTTCCCTGTAAGTCATAATTTTGAATCCTCAGGGTCCGTTTGGTGTCACGAAACAGTTATGGTGGGTGTAAGAGTCTCTAGGGTCAGAGAGTCAATGTTTGTTTGAACGACTTTGTTGATTCGCTCGTGTGTAGACCTGTCAGCAATAGAACTTTCTGATTCTGGTTTTATTTATAAGTCAATTTTTCACTGAGCCTTTTTTGTTTCTGATACGAACCTCTTCCCTTTTTCTTTTTTAGTAGCGATAGGAGTCTCTTTCCTCTCTTATAGGGTTGGTACTTTTCCCTGTCCTTTAGTCTGTAATTTCCATTCTTTTGATCTCTTAATTGGGTCCTCTAGACTATTATCCTCAAGATTCATTCTGTCTTGTCTCTTGTGTCTCCGGTCTTTGGTAATTGTTTTTTCTTGTGTCACCTGGGTTTCAGTCAGTTGGGTTTCACAACCTTGTGTCTCTTATTCTTTCTTTCTCTACCCCGGATCTGACACGACTTCCGAGAACCGTCTAGTCCGTTTGTTCCTGACTTTCGTTCGGTGACTCCAGTAACCACTGAACTATTCTCGTTAAAACCACCGGGCCACCCTCATCTTGGTTCATCCCACTCAATTCTTTTTTTATTGATCTCCCTTTACGTACTTTTATTTTTTAACACATAATTCAATCCTACTCTAATATATACAGAGAAAAAGAAGTTTGAAAGAAAAGCTAGATAGTAGATAAATAGGAAAAGAAGAAGATTTAACTTTTGACTTGGAAGTTTACCTTTCTAAACGTACTTCCAGTTTTCAATGACAACAAAAAACCTCCTCATGTGTATAGTTAAACAAGAATCAGAAAGACCTAATATAATTATAGGACGGAACATTTTTACTCCATGAAACTTATGTAGTCTCTATACAACAAAAGTGTCTTAACACTTTTGTAACCATTTACATCCTTATTGTTTCTCACACCCCGGACCCCTCAGGAGCAAAAGTACACGATTTGTGTGTGTGTGCACACACGTGTGTATTTAAAAATTAAGTTTTGTGTACCACACTGTTCCAGTCAGTTAGACTACTAAGTTAAAACTGGGTCTTAGACCCTGTTGAAACGTTGCAGCTCTCGGAAGTGCTGTACTACCTTCGTTTTGCCTCGGCCGACAGGGTTGTTTCTTTGTGTCAACACGTACTTTTACCGGAGGAAGAAACCCCTTACGTATGGAAACGGTCTTTATGAGAGATGTATAAATAAATAAGATTTCCGAGATGACTCTTCTACTTTCCAAAATAAAATAAACTTTTGGTTCCGTATTCATTAGGTTCATTATTCGTTATAAATCTCATTCTAATAAGAGGAGGAGTACTTAGGAGTATGGTGACTTGTGATAAAGAGAACACCGGGAAGCATGAAAGAAACAATATACAAATACAGAACAGAGGGAACTGAATCATTGAGTAGAGAGTAAAGGAAGTCGTGATCGAGAACGTGTCCTTTTGTCGAATTATTCCAGATGATTTAAATAAGTATGTATGTATGCAAGTAGGTCGTATCGTCGACTGTTCGCTACGTTCAGAAATGGAAAGTGTTGAAAACCGAGAAGGCGAAGTTTAGACGAACCAAAAGTCACAGAGGAAACCGATGGTCCAGTAACGGTAATGACTTAGACGTCTTTGGGTCATGTCGGATATAAGACAGTTTGAAACCAGACTCCAGGAGACACAGTATTTGTTATTAAAACAAGTGGTCTTATAACCGGGTTTTAAACTTGGTTGACGAGTAGATTGTAAAGAAAGGACCCAATCAAAGTAGTTGTCGTAGATATAGAATATTAATTGTAATATTACTATTATTGTATTCTGAAACATTAATTAAACAAGTACGTGAGGGATAAGGGTTCTTTGTCACTGAGTAATATAGGAATTAAACGTTTTGTGTGAGATAAAAATTAAAAATATAAATCATATTACTCTATGTTTTAGTTAAATAAGTACCAGAATGTTTTGTCCTAACGACTCTGTCCCAATCTTGTTTCAATGGCTCAGAGTCCGTAAGTACAAGACAGTGTCTGTGAGGAGGTGGGCAGGTAGGTAGGCGAGTGCGTAGGTTTGTAGGTAAATAAATGAGTCCTATTGAAATGACACGATCCGTAACACGATTGGAGTTTTCTTTGTTCTCAATAACGATGACGAGAGTTTCTCAAGTGTTACCCTTCACTTGATCTTTTCTCCGTTCAGAAACCCTTCGGATGTGGTCTTTTGTCCGTTCAAATTTTTTTTTTTTTTTCCTTTTTTACGTTACCAATCTTCACGCGTAAAATGTTCGTGTAGACATTGAAAGACTACAAACTTGACTATTACTAAACACATGAAAGATCTTCTGATTCGACACCAAAGGGTTTCTATTCGTCTACGGTGGTAGTGAAGAGTCCATTCTTTAAATGTACATCCTTATAATAATAAACTCTTGTCACAATCCAACAATAGACTGTGACCCAAAAACAAAAAAAAAAAGAAATTTCAGTAACTTGAACAAGAAGTTTCCTTTAAAATGACTTGACTTGACTTCGTTTTATTTATGTCTACTCTACGTGATACGCTTCCGTCTTCATTGTCCAGTCTCGGGGTGGGTTGCCGAACGAGTTCTAAAGGTTCTTTGGGGCTTCTGAGACGCCTTGTAGTAACTTTTGGTTACTTCTTTTCGGTGGGAGGAAAGATCAAACTCATAGTTTTACAGTGTAGGCAGGTTAGAACAACTGGTACTTTTAATTAAATCCCAGATTATAGACTTAGTTTGAACGGATTAGATTTCTGCCAGTCGGACACCCATCTTTGTGGGTTGACATATTACTTGGTATCACCCTTGAACGGACCGTCAGGTCACCAATTCTGAGGAGTAAAGTCTCGTAGTCAAGATAGGGCCCAACCCCTCAATCCTAGGGTGTACAGAGTGTCACGTCGGTTTTTTATTTAATTGATTAATTTATATATTTTATTCGGAGTTGTCATGAAGACTCCGAGAAGTCAAAGTAGTCGCCGCATGAAACAACGACAACAGCAAGGGACTGGACGCATTATACGTCTTACGAAAGCCTCCAAAAATTAGTGAAACGGGAGAAGAAAAGTTTTTACCTCGTTCATATTGTTTTTCTTTTTGTTTAAATGACTCCAGATTGACCGTATATTGTAAGATAACCAAAGATATGGTACATTTCCAAAATATAAACGTCTATAACACTTTACAAGCGGTGTCATTCAGATTAATGGTGGACAGTGACGTGTTTCAATTGAAACTCCTGAATGAGAGAGCCGTTGAAAGTTTATGCGAGAGGTGAGAGTAACTGGGAACAGTGGTAGGGTATGAAATATAGGGGCACTAAATAAATCAAACGTTGGCCTTTGAACATGGAAGATTTTGGGAAAAGTACAAAATGAGTAGGGGTTGGGAGGAGGGGAAACCGTTGGTGACGAGAACTTGTTCATAAAAACTTGAATCGGTATATAGTCCTAACCTCTCCGTCACCAACCTTTCTGTCTGTGTGGGGAGGGAATTTTCCTCGGTGTGCGTCTTTATGTGTCACGAATCCTTGTAGTGCATTTCAGATCCGTTCGTATTTTCTTGGGTTCAAGTAATATCGGTCGTAAGTATGTTGACAGAATAGTAAGTTAAGTTGTTTATTAATAACAATGGATGATTTACGGTACGAGATAAATCTACCTCCCTCTTTTTTTTTTTTTTTTTCTTACGGTGAGAGTGGAAGTCCTTCGAGTGTTATATCATGTTATTGTTCCTTTTCGTCCGACCGTCCGGTAATTTACCTCTTCGTCTAGTGGTAGTACCAAGGATGTTTCCCACTCTAATCTCACGGTAAATGTTAGTCCTCACCTTTTCGGACGGTTTGTCCGAAAAAGACCTGGACGGAAAGACCGAGTAACTCTATTATTAAAAGAAAACCTCTTAGTTTTTTCCTGAAAGTCTTTAAGAGAAAAGAAACTCCCCACCTCTCCCCACCCTTCCTTCTATGACCTCTCTCTCTGTCTCTCTCTCTTTCTCTCTCTCTCTCCTTCCCTCTAGCCATATCCTATAGAAGTGGGTCTTTTTTTTAGGTCAAAGGCAACCTAAAAAAGAATGATTGGACAAGGAGGAGGTAGAAGAGGGTGGTAGGTAGGTCGATTAGCAGGTCAGGGCAGGAACTGGGGAGTGAATGGGAGGGTATAGTTTATAGTGGGGGTGGGTATAGTTTACTTAGTGGTCGGGACAACTAAGTCGAGTGTATAGGTAACTTACATAGGTAACGAGAGAGAAGGGACAAGTTCGCGAAATGTAAAGATACGTCATGAATGTTTGTAATATTAATTAATAGATGTATTAAGGTTAGTTGGGTAGGTGATATGAGAGGGGTGGAGTTGACATTCTAGGTATTTCGGTTCCTGGTACAGGTGGCATAAGTGATGACATAGGGGTTATGAATCTCTTCCCAGATTGTGTCTCACACACAAGTCACCCCCCTTTTCTCCCACTTTCCTCCTTTATTCAGCTAGGTTCGAGTTATTAGTAGTTGAGAAGGTGGTTTGAGGAAGTACTAATCCACTTCTGTTTTACATATATCTTTACGTACATATAAGAATACATGTAGGAATAAAGTGACTTCGCCAGTTGAAGACTGTTACAGTTTACGAAGCCGACTGAGATAAAATACTATCTAATTTTTATTTCTTTTACGTCACATACTTTTCACTTTCACAATCAGTGAGTCAACACAGGTTGAGAAAAGCTGGGAGATCTGACATCGGGTGGTCCCAGGAAACAGGTACCCTAAGAGGTCCGTTCTTATGACGCCACTCATCGGATAGGGAAGAGGTCCCCTAGAAGGGTTGGGTCCCTAGTTTTGACCCAGAGGACGTAACGTCCGTCTGCGAAATGGCAGACTCCGTGGTCCCTTCGGGGTCACGTTGCATATACATATAGTTTAGTGGGAAGACAGGTGATGCGTGTAGGATGTTAAAATACAGTTAATACGGAGTTATGTTGATTTTAATTTTTTTCCTTTTTGCTTTCTTTGTCTTGGTGTATAGGGAAATCCTCAACTGTCTCACGTCGTTATACTAGGTCAACAAGTGTAAGACTCAGAAAAGTAACTAACCGACCAGACATTTGTGACCTACCAAACACGTTAACTTAGACGACACAAGGATACAGTCCGAAGGGAGCAACGAGGCGACCATTTCTTGGGCGGACTTCACACCCTCTGGACCCAAGCTAGGACCCAACCCTTCTAGGGGACCTCTTCCCTTTCCGATGGGTGAGGTCATAAGACCGGACCTCTTAAGGTGCCTGACATATCAGGTACCCCAGCGTTTCTCAGTCTGTGATGACTCGCTGAAAGTGAAGGAATACGAGTATACAGTCGGGTTGTGAATTGGTTCTCATACAGGATCTGTGTACGTACTCACTTAGATTTGACTCGTAGAGATTATAAGTGACAGAAATCAAATAGTAATACAAATAAAGTAAAGGGTCTTCTATGTTATCCGAGAACACAGGCAACAACGGAGGAGGTCCCCTAGAAGGACTGGGTCCCTAGTTTGGGTTCAGAGAAAGCAGAGGACGTAACGGTCCACCCAAGAAATGGTCGACTCGGTGGTCCCTTCGGACAAACAGTCCGAACAGAGTGTTGTGTCAGAGTCCACATACATAGACCTCGGATGTAAAGGGTCTAACTGTGTAAAATTTTGTCTAAAGTCTCCCCTCCCCGGAGGTCGAGTGGAAAGTTTCTCACCTTGTAGACGAAACTAAACCATTTGTCATCACGAAGTAGGGGACGGACGGACGAGTCTTCGGGTGTATAGTGTTTTGGGACTTACGGTGACCTCCTAAGTCGGAGGTCCGACCTACGTAGTACAGACCAGGCTGGATCGTTAAGGGTGCTTCGTTTCAGTCAGAATAATACCGGACAGGGTAGACGGAGTTCATAATCTTTTCCAATTTTGAACCGTCTTCGAAACTACTTGGTACCGGACGGGACCTCTTTATGTCTGAACAATAACGAAACGTGTCTTTACTTTGTTCACCTTCTTTTTGTCCTCACCCAGGAGACTCAGTGTCCTACACCCACTTCTCGAGAATGATTTAACTCTCGAATTTATGATTAAGTAATTTACCTCCCGTTCTTATAAACTCCAGTTCAAGGACTAGACGACGTTACTCGACACACTTGAGTTCGTTTGACTTCAGGAGACCCGGAGACGAAGGGGTGACGATTTTACCCTTAGTGTAGGCTGGGAGTGAAGCGAAGTCCTGACTATTTTCCAACTCTACTGTCCACTCTTGTGTGAAATATTTCTTTTGATACTACTCCCTCAAGGGACCTCTCGGTCACCGATCCTACATGACGAAAGCGACACACCCGGGTCCAAGATAGGGACCAACCCTTTGATCCTCGGGTGTTCGATGTGTCGTACCGTTTTTTTTTCTTTTGACATTGATTTTCTATAAGGTTTTACCTCCTTTGGGGGGTTTTAGTAAGGATGACCCTTGAACTTTGAATGTCCATCCAAGGAAACGTTGTTTGGACAAAAAGATCCACATATAATTTAAATTACAAAGGACTCATACTCAGACACAAAATCTCTCGTTCAAAAATCTTGACTGTCTCCGTCTCCTCTCTTCCGTCAAGCACTAAGTTTTAAAGGCTGTCTTTGAGGTATTTCATTTATCAACTCAGGTGAGTACGGACACGAGTGCGTTAGTAAGAAATTCGTTAGCGAGTTACGGTGTTGTCAAATTACTCGTGGATGATACGAGTTTCATACCACGACCGGTGATACCTGTGTTACTCTTATTTCCGTTAGGACTAGGGACGGGGCTACCTGGACTACAGGTTATGAAAAACTTTACGTCTTCACCTAGTCTATACTAAAGGTGGGACTGTGTCAATATTTGATCATCTTTCTCGTCACCGACGCTTCCCTTTAACTTAGGAAGAGTTACCCGAAACGAAAAAATTTTCGTTCTCTTTCTCCACTTGCCCAGAGTAGTCAGGACAGAAAAAGGGATCTAGTCGTTTGTCGTAGTTGTGGTCGTCTGTCCGTCCGCAATCATCGGAGATTTTGGGAGGGAACTGAAGTACGGGAAACTGTACTGGAAATCGGGTACCAGTCACAGAGGTGAAGGAAGGATGTGAACGGAAGGAGTTTGGTTGAATTGACTCTAGGAGAGGGGTGGTGAGGGAACACTGATGAGATCCGTTCCGGTGGCTGCCGGAGCTAGAACGGTTTAATTTACCAGGGACTTAAGTCACCACTTATAGAAGATAACTATGAACCAAGGTAAAGGGAGTTCTCGAACTTAAGATATCGACACAGAATTATCTGTAGAGAGAAGAGTACATCTCAGTTGGAATGAGGTAAATAGTTCGTAGTAGAGTCTGTGACACATCTCTTACAGTCCTCGTTCTCTTCCCGTTTTCGTAGTAGACCTTCACCCCTACCCCTTTTCCCATCTCTTATTCAATCTCTACTTTGTTTTGTAACTTTACGATGGGAGGCAAATTCACTAACTACGTATATACGACGAGAGTCCGATGTCAAAGTTACTTAGTGTCTACGTCACTACCCATCATCCACCGCCAAAATTGAAAGTGAAAAACAAAAGAGTCCTCGGTACCCCTTACCCCTCGGACTTGGGGAGAAGGTCCTCGGACACCTTCGTCGAGTCGAACGACTGGGGTGGTAGGGGGAGGATGGTTGGGAGGGGGACTGTAGTCCCATGGTCATTTCCATCTGGAGTAAAGGGTCCCTCGGTCACTTTGTCGTGAGACTGACCCCCGTTCTATTGTCACAACAGACGGACGACACTACCGATCTCCTCCGACACAACCGTCCTCCCCTCTAGAGTCACACTATTCCCTTTTTTTAGTCGAACACAGTGAACACTGTCGGAGTTCCTGTGTCGATTCTGTATTTTTGTGTAGACGAGGATGGGTCTTCCGGGGGTAGAAGAGGTACCGAGAGAGATAGACATCCTTGGGTTCGATACGGAATAAGTGTCGTCGTTGTACACCTATTGTCTTTCTCACATATTCAGCTCTACTATTCTCTCAAAATAAACGAAAAGGTCTTTCGTATGGTCCCTTTACTCGATGGTCTTCTTGAGAACGAACATACACTACCTACGTTTTTTTAGAGCCTCAGACACTAACTCTTTACCACAGGAAGGGGGTCCTGGTCTTCGAGCACTCTGAGTCGTCTACAAGTACCTTCGAAGGGACACAGAGACTTTCGGACGAGGACGAGAAACATTGTCTGATACACATCGGTTCTCACTGACCTAGTTTCTTGTACAAGTCTTTGTCTTCGTTACCTAAGTAGTATAGTTGTCGACCGTTCCGGGTACGCCCAATCGTCCTTGCGGCATCCGGTCCGGGGTCAGGTTTCTCAGTCCGTGGGTTTCCTTGCGCGAGACATAAAGAGGAGGCTGAAGGGTCTCGAGACTCGTCCCGTCAGATAGTAAAAGGACTCACAATGTCAGTGGTCGAACTGGATTCTTACATTTTTACTTTTCGATTCACCCTTTCGGGATATGTCAATAACTAAAAAAAGTGGTCCTTGGTACTGGGTCCAGTAGTTTTGACAAAAAGTTTAGTGTCCCGGTATCTAGACTATCTTTGGACCTCATTTCCCAATAGGACGGTTCTTCCTTGTGGTCGGGAGGTCGGACTAGACATAAGGGTGGACACATTCACTAAGAGACGGTCGGGAGTACCATATAAGATTCTGAATTACCGAAGAGTTAGTTTTCCGTGACATAGAACAGATTAAATTCAGAGGGAATGATGTGTGTAAGTCTAGTAGTCCGGGTACGGTTTGTCGACGAATAAAAGGAAGTATCGTTACGTAAAATACTTTAAGGGAACACCAGGTCACCAATCCTGAGGTACGAAAGTGACGGTTCTCGCGTCCAAGTCAGGGACTAGTCCCCTGATTCTAGGGTGATCGGAGTTCCACGTCGGTTTATAACTTCTTTTTTTTTTGTCGTGAAATGGATAATGTTCTGAAGGTAAAAAGTAAATACTAAACGTGGAGGGTCAATAATTTTACTAATTCCACGGACGTCTCTTGATAATTGGTACGAAAGAGATGAGACCGGTTGTTTCTAGAAAAGGAAAGGTTATTAAGGAGTCACCAAAATATCTGTGTAGACAAGACTCGACGGGGAGGTTAGGTCCTCGAGGTGAGGACGGACCGAAGTGTGATGGACAGGTTTGGGTAGAGGAATGATGGAGACGGGTGTGTCGAGACCACTCGAGTAAACACAACCAGGGACTCGTCCTGACGAAGTCAGGAGGTAGGTGAGTACAACCGGGGGAGTCGACATTCCACGAGTAAAAGGGTAGGTAACGAGGTACTTCGGAAGGTAGAGTCGGGAATGATGAGAGAGAGACGAAACTTACGGACTTCTTAAGTCAGACGTGAGGTGTCGACTTGTGAAGGATTATGGTAGTGGTGAGTGGTGACAAAGTGTAAAAAGACAAGGGGGAGGTTAAAGTAAAAAATTTATTTGTAGAATAGTATGAAATCGTGTCAAAATCTAAACGTCCTCTCAACATTTTTATCATGTCTCCAAAGGATATAAGTGAGGGGACTGGGTCAAGGTCGTGGGTGAACGATGGTAGGGTGTGATACTCTGACGTAATCAATTTTAATTCTTTGGTTGCGACCGTACAAGACAATTGACTTGAGGTTTAGAATAAGACTCAAGTGGTCCAAAAGGAACTTCAATAAAAGGACAAGGTCCTTGGTTAGTCCTTATGGTGAAACGTAAATCAACAGTACAAAGGAATCATACAAGAACAGAAGGTGACTTTTAAAGAGTCAAAAAGGAACAAAAAAATAAAAAAAGGTGGGGGAACTGGAACTATCAAAAACTCCGTATACTCAATTCCTTCACCATCGTACAGGGGGATAGACCCAACAAGACAACGAAAGGAATTCTCTTTTGACACCAATATCCTAAAACCTTTCTTATAGTGTCTCCACTTCATGGAAAGAGTAGTACAGCATAACCCCCATGTGCAGTCAATATCCTGTAGTGACCATTTCAATTGAAATAAGTAGACCAATTCCATCATAAACGGTCAAAAGTGGTGATATTTAAAATATAAAAAGAGGAAGATTTAACCCTTTCCTCATACAGTTCCGACATATAACAGGGGGACGAATAAATTGAAGATACGTCTCATGTAGTACTCTTTAAGACCCGACCTATCTTGTGTTCGACCTTAGTTCTAACGGCCCTCTTTATAGTCATTGGAGTCTATACGTCTACTGTGGTCGGAATACCGTCTTCCGCTTCTCCTTGATTTCTCGGAGAATTACTTTCACTTTCTCCTTTCACTTTTCCGACCAAATTTTGAGTCGTAATTTTTTTGATTCTAGTACCGTAGACCAGGGTAGTGAAGTACCGTTTATCTGTCCCTTTGTTACCTTTGTTACTCTCTGAAATAAAACCCCCCGAGGTTTTAGTGACGTCTACCACCGACGTCGGTACTTTAATTTTCCGCGAACGAGGAACCTTCTTTTCGATACTGGTTGGATCTGTCGTACCGCGAACGAGGAACCTTCTTTTCGATACTGGTTGGATCTGTCGTATAATTCTTCGTCTCTGTAATGAAACGGTTGTTTTCAAGTAGATCCGATTCGATACAATAAAGGTCATCAGTACATACTTACACTCTCAATCTGGTATTTCTTTCGACTCGCGACTTCTTGACTACGAAAACTTGACGCCACAACCCTTCTGAGAACTCTCAGGGAACCTGACGTTCTTCTAGGTCGGTCAGGTAGGATTTCCTTTAGTTAGGACTTATAAGTAACCTTCCTGACTATCACTTTGACTTCGAGGTTATGAAACCGGTGGACTACACTTCTTGACTGAGTAACCTTTTCTGGGACTACGATTCTTTCTAACTTCCGTCCTCCTCTTCCCCTGCTGTCTACCAACCTACCATAGTGACTGAGCTACGTGTACTCAAACTCGTTGAGGTTCATAACAGCTACCTGTTCCTCCGGACCGCACGACGTCAGGTACCCCAACGTTTGTCAACCTGTGTTGACTCGTTGACTTGACTTTGAAGTAAGAAACCTATGTACAGATCGAGTGTAAGTTTCATGGGGAGTGTGAGGAAAAATTGGTGTATTAATAAAACCGACGTATAACCCCCTTGAAAGATTTAGGAGGTACAGAGAAGGGTTTCAAGTAGAGATTTTCCGTCTCTTAGGAAAATATGTCTAAGTCAGTTCTCCTATTTGTAGAAATTTTGAAGACGTGTAATAGGTGACCAGGTAACACACCTAAGAACAGTGGAACAGGATGGGGTATTGAGAAAACGTCATTAATCTTTAGTGTGTCATTTATTAAAGATTAGACAGAGAAAGTTTCACAAAAATTTATATATATATATGTTTCCTTTAGTAGAATCTATCTAGGGAATTCTTTGTTAAAGTCCTTCTTTCGTCCTCACGTTCCGACACTTTACCTTCCAAATAGTTATAAAAGTCGTTGGAGCTTCGTTTACCTTTTTATTTTTATCTTAAATCTCAAGTCTCACTCACCCAACTTCGTCTTCGTGTTTGAGTGACGTCTCAGTCGAATCCACCGTCTTACCGAAGCCCCTTTCTTTACACACACCTCCACAAAGGTCTTCACAAAGAGGAGATGTCAGTCAAAAATAACTAACCTGGGTGAAACCCATCTTCCAACACTGACTTGTTGGTTATTCCAGTTGATTTAGAAATTATTAAAACACCGAGATGTCGTAAGTTTAATTAACCTTTTAGTGGTCTAAAAAACGAAAATATTATACCGAAGTTGGATCGACTCCAGTCACGAGGGACCACAAACACACCGTCTTTAGTTTACGGCACTCTGGTGGAAGTAGGATTTTCAAGACCCTAGTTAAATAAAACTTGTGCAAAATCTGATCACTACCCCTTTGAAAAGGATCTTTCCCGGTCGGTCGTTTATAAAATCCGAAGCACCTGATGCATACTAGAGACAATGTATAAGGGGAAGAAGGGGGAGGACGGAGGGAGAAGGAAGAGAAGGAGAGGGACGGACCGACGTAGAAGAAGAGTTAGAAAAATATTACACTGTTTATGACGAACGTCCAACATGTTTTTTTCTCTGGTGCCCGGTCAAAACCGGGTACCTGACCACCCATCAAATGGATTGGGACGATACCTTAGAGGGACTTACAAGGTTTACATATGTCACGTAAGTCAAGTCAAGTCAAGTCAAGTCAGCGAGTCAGCACAGACTGAGAAACTCTGGGGTACTTGACGTCGTGCGGTCCGGAGGGACAGGTAGTGGTTGAGGGTCTTAAATGAGTTTGAGAACGGGTATCTCAGCCACTACGGTAGGTCGGTAGAGTAGGAGACAGTAGGGGAAGAGGAGGACGGAGGTTAGGGAGGGTCGTAGTCTCAGAAAAGGTTACTCAGTTGAGAAGCGTACTCCACCGGTTTCATGACCTCAGAGTCGAAGTCGTAGTCAGGACGGTTACTTGTGGGTCCTGACTAGAGGAAATCCTACCTGACGAACCTAGAGGAACGTCAGGTTCCCTGAGAGTTCTCAGAAGAGGTTGTGGTGTCAAGTTTTCGTAGTTAAGAAGTCGCGAGTCGGAAGAAGTGTCAGGTTGAGAGTGTAGGTATGTACTAGTGACCTTTTTGGTATCGGAACTGATCTGCCTGGAAACAACTGTTTCATTACAGAAGAGACGACAACTTATACGACAGATCCAACCAGTATTGAAAGAAAAGTTCCTCATTCACAGAAAATTAAAGGACCGACGTTAGTGGTAGACGTCACTAAAACCTCGGGGAGTTTTATTTCAGACTGTGACAAAGGTGACAAAGGGGTAGATAAAGGGTATTTCACTACCCTGGTCTCCGTGCTAGAATCAAAAGACTTACAACTCGAAATTCGGTTGAAAAAGTGAGAGGAGAAAGTGAAAGTGGTTCTCCGAAAAACCAAGGCGAAGTGAAAGACGGTATTCCCACCACAGTAGACGTATAGACTCCAATAACTATAAAGAGGGCCGTTAGTAATTTCTGAGCCTTTTCTATACATCCTATTTTCACATAAACGGTAACAAATTAGCCGAAATAGAGTTTACATAAATTGGTACCTTGAGAAAAAAAAAAGACGACGGGTGAATTGCAGAGTGCACCAAGTAGAAGATGCCCTTTATGATACCCTTTAAGACGGGAAAAAGTGTATTACTCTTATTACTTCAAATAAGGATGGGATGAGTGAGACACATGTTTCTTTGTAAGGTCTAATGAATTTTTATATTTACTTTTTCACAGTCTAGGATGGAGACAGTGTAACCTCATGTTTATCAAAGGGTCCTCTCTGAAGTTTTCATGATTAGTGTTCTGTTTTTAATACCTAGACTGATGTAGTTTCATTTCCTTAAGAAAAGTTGTTTGTCGTGTTATCTTTTTGAATTATTAACTCCCATTCCAACCCTCTTTTATAAACGTTCAGTTTTTAGTACTTTCTAATCATAAAGTTCCTTGAGAGCGTTTAATCATTCTTTTTTGAACCCTAGGGTTAAAATTTTTACCCGTTTGGTATACGTACTTGTTACATATCCTCCCTTTTAGTCTTACCAATTGAACATATATTTATTCTATAAGTTGGATTAATTATTACTCTCCTTACGTTTTACTTTATTATTTTATGAAGAAATATAATTTGTATTCAACCGTTTTTTATTAAAATTTATCCTATTATCAATTACAACCGTTCCTGTACACATTTGAAAAAAAGGGGGGTGTGTGACAGTCTCGGTATTCTGGTGACTTTGGTAAGACCTCCCCTTTTTACGGTCAATTAATCGTAAGTCTCAGTAAAAGAATTCATTCGTGATTACAAATAGGTTACAGAATTAGTCCCGTTTTATTGACGTCATTACTACAGTTTTACAATCACCGACTTGTGCTATCTACAAAAATGACGAGTACCACCGAGTCGACCATTTCTTAGGCGAACGTTACACCCTCTGGACCTAAACTATGGACCCAACCCTGCTAGGGGACGTCTTCCCTTGCTGATGGGTGAGGTCATAAGACCGGATCTTTTAAGGTACCTGATATATCGGGGATCCAGAGCTTCTCAGTCTGTGCTGACTCACTGAAGTGAAAGTGTGGGGTCACTCACAGTCGTCCCTCGAGACGAGGTATGTTAGTGAGTCTCGGGGTCCGAGGAAACTCAGTTTCCAAGACGGTAGAATCTTCTCGAGACTCCAAGTGGTGACCGAGAATTTCTTTGAAAGTCTTTTGATTCTAGTACCGAAGGCCAGGGTAGTGAAGTACCGTTTATCTACCCCTTTGTCACCTTTGTCACCGACTGAAATAAAAAGACCCGAGGTTTTAGTGACGTCTACCACTAACGTCGGTCCTTTAATTTTCTGTGAATGAGGAACCTTCCTTTCAATACTGGTTGGATCTGTCGTATAAATTTTCGTCTCTGTAATGAAACGGTTGTTTCAAGGCAGATCAGTTCCGATACCAAAAAGGTCACCAGTACATACCTACACTCTCAACCTGATACTTCTCTCGGCTTCTTAACTAGGAAAACTTGACACCACAACCTCTTCTGAGAACTCTCAGGGAACCTGACGTTCCTCTAGGTTGGTCAGATAGGATTTCTTCTAGTCAGGACCCACAAGTAACCGTCCTGACTACAACTTCGACTTTGAGGTCATGAAACCGGTGGAGTACACTTCTCAACTAAGTAACCTTTTCTGGGACTACGACCCTCCCTAACCCTCGTCCTCCTCTTCCCCTGCTGTCTCCTACTCTACCAACCTACCGTAGTGGCTGAGCCACCTGTACCCAAACCCACTTGAGACCCTCAACCACTACCTGTCCCTCCGGACCAAGTACCCCAACGTTTCTCAGTCTGTTCTGACTCGTTGACTTGACTTGACTTTCGTTTCTGACGTCTCCTTCTCGTGGGGTCGAAAATTGACGGACCAGACACCCACTGTGGAGACGAGGGGAGTTTCCGGTGCTCAGTATGACGGGGTGGGTCTCCGTTTTTCAGATACTTTACATCGGTTCCTTCTTCTCTTGCTCTTAAAATCACTTTTTAATGGGACAAAAACGGTGTCGATTGTTCTCCAATCTCCTTTAAAAATCTAAACTATTCTTAACAAATTTTATGTCTAAAAGAAATGGTAAACGTTTAATCAAAATTCTGACATTTAATCAATACCCGATATTAAAAATTTTAAAATTTGGTACTAAATACCAAACGGGTTTCTTATGGAAGAGGGTTCATGTTCTTCACTATTAAAAACAAACAACAAAAGAATTTATTTTAACTGAAAAAACGACTTTGACTGAAAAGTAAATAAGACAAAAAATTTATAGACAAATAAATAAACTGACACGATCTAGAATCAACACCGTACACCCTAGATCAAGGGACCAGTCCCCAGTTTGGACCCGGGGGACGTAACCCTCGTACCTCAGAATCGGTGACCCGTGGTCTCTTCACGAATCTCACTATTAAAAAGTTCCTCAAATCTGACATAAGACTCGTCATCCCTTTTGATTTCAAATACAATAAAACTACAACAATAACTCAACGATTCAGTACAGGGTCGAGAAACGCTGGGGTACCTGACGTCGTGTGGTCCGGAGGGACAGGTAGTGGTTGAGGACCTCAAACGAGTTTGAGTACACGTAACTCAACCACTACGGTAGGTCGGTAGAGTAGGAGACGACAAGGGAACAAGAGGACGAGAATCAGAGAGGGCCGTAGTCTCAGAAGGTCTCCATTTGTTTTCAACTGTCATACTACGTGGGAGTACTTGGGTAGTGGGTCGAGGTTGTCAATAATTGAGTACTGGATAGAACAAAAGAACAAGATGGACGTAAGGGACGAGAGAGGGGACGAAGGGACCACCGAGTCACCATTTGTTAGACGGACGGTTACACCCTCTACGTCTAGACTGGGACCTAACCCTTCTAGGGGGCCTCCTCCTTTACCGTTTGGTGAGGTCATAAGAACGGACCCTTTAAAGTACCTGTCTCCAAGGACCGACCGATATCAGACACTCCAGCGTTCTCGACCTGTGCTGACTCGTTGATTCGTTGTTAGAGGACTTGATAAATACAGAGTATACATTTGTGTTCGAGGGACACTTTTTCGTCAAGTATACCCCCACGGAATAGTATTTGTACTCCCATAGAACTCACACCTTTAGTACACCTAGTTAAAAGGGACTACTTCTACTTCGATTACGGGGATTCTGAAGTCGTAAGTAAGATATAAACACACACACACACACACACACACACACAAGTCAGTACAGGTTGAGAGCGCTGTGGTACCTGACATCGGGTGGTTCAAAGAGACAGGTACCCTAAGAGGTCCGTTCTTATGACCTCACCCATCGGTAAAGGAGGAGGTCCCCTAGAAGGGTTGGGTCCCTAATTTCGGTGTGGAGGACCCAGAGGACGTAACGTCTACCTAAGAGATGGGAGACTCGGTATCTCCTTCGGGGAGATATAAACATATAAAACATAGTTAAAGTTCACTCTAGGGGTTTATAATGGACGGATTCTATCCAAAGATTTCAGTCTCATTTAAAGGATAACGTTTTATTAGTTCCGTTTTCTCTTCTGTTTACGTGTGTGTTCCTTGAGCCGTTTTAGCCGACTTGTATGAGACTTTTTGTATTTGTGTTTTGCTGGTACTCGTCCGATACTTAACAGGACTCGATGTGTTAGCTCACTATTCTGTCTACTGGACCTTTTACTCTCGACCGCCCCGACAGACTCTAACTAATCGAGAGACGGGATTACGAGTCCATTATCCTACGGAAAGTCGAGGTAAGACGGGTAAAGTCAGATTTAAACAAAAGGGACGACGGAATTTTTAATCTGCTCTAGGACAGTGAAAGTGGGGTGTTAGTATACCTTCGAGCGAAAGGAACGTAATGAGGTTTTATGTGTTTTCGTTAGGAAAAAGGAAACGTTGTGTTTTACGGCAAGTACAAGTAGATTACAGTAGTTGTGTTTTGGAGTGGTTCATGAAGGACTCTCTAACTAAGGTTTCGTTTCGTTTTACAGTACTTAACCTGTCCGCCTACTCCTTTTTTCTGTTGTTAGATTATCTACGTTTCGTCCTTTAGTATTTGTTCGACATTTGAACCTCTTTCTCTGCGCTTTGACTTAGTCAGAGACACGATGTCTGAAGTATCGTTTGTCAGTGAGGTCTGGGTGTCTCACCTTCGTACTACTCCATGCGGGTATATCCTCTCTCAGACTCTTGGTTCAAACAAAACCCCCACCGACCTTTTGGTTGGTTTGCCTAGTTAAGTCTTGTCTTACCGGCCAGAACTGTGTCTCCACTGTTACCATTCCTACTTAACTTCCGGTGCGAACCCTCATCTATACACTAAACGTCGCATAGTCTTTAGAGGTTGTACTTTTCAATACACAACCCGTCGGAAGAGCTTTAGAGGTAGACACATTAGGATCAATTTAACGAAAGACGACCTCTCTTGAGACTCGATTAGGTCGGGACTCGAAAGGGTATATCCAAACACTCGACGGTCACACTCATAAGACTATGACCTCACCATGTGTCTTTTATTATAAATATTAATAGTTCAAATTTTAATTTGATGACTACACGTACGTACGAATTAGCACGGACTGAGAAACGATGGGGTACCTGCCATCGGGGGATCAGAGGAGGGAGGTCCCCTAAGAGGTCCGTTCTTGTGACCTCACCCAACGGTAAAGGAGGAGGTCCCCTAGAAGGGTTGGGTCCCTAGCTTGAACGCAGAGGACGTAGAGGACGTAGAGGACACAACCGGCCGTCTAAGAAATGATGACTTGGTGGACCCTTCGGGTATTTTAGTTTGATCAACTAATTATTTAAATTTTACAACAAATGTAATACCGGACTCCAAAGTGAATTTTCAGAATAATCCCATAAATATTCAGACCATTTAACACATTTTATTCTTGTTCTTCCGGAGACTACCCAGTGAGTTTCCGGTGAACTGGGTGAGTGTGACGTGTAAGATTGTTATTTAGGGTAAATGTTTGAATTAGTCTAGGGAGATTTGTAAAATGAATAAATAAACCGGTACGGAACGGTGAATACCCTAGAATCAAGGATCTGTTCCCTAGCTTGGGTACGGGGGACTCTACTTTTACGGCTCTGGATTGGTGACCTGTCGGTCCTTTAAGGGGGAAAATTTTAAAATTTGAAGTAATTAATATCTTCTTTAATTAATTTCTTCAATTAAATTTTCATATCATAAACTAACGAAAAATTCGGGAAGTTTATGGATTTCCCTTCTGAATGTTGTTCTTCTTCATAATAATCTTTGAAAACAGGTAGATCACTTAATTTTAAATTCAGGAAAATTTGTCATATTATGGTGAATATCCGCTCCAGGTAAAAAGAGTACGAAAAACGAATTTTTCGTTCGGATATGTAAGGGGGGGAGGTGTCCGGATATGTAAAATTTAGTTCACGCATTCTGATTCGACAGTCAAAGAGATTGTATCATTTAAGAGAGTCCATAGTGTACATGAGAATAACAGTTCGTAGCTACTTTATGAGGGTAAGAATCACACGTACACAAGTATCTGCCCAAACAGTAGAGACGAAAGTCAAGAAGAATATAATGTCAAAGGATATCTCTCAACTCCGTTAACGGAACGGTCACTGGTGTTGTCCTAGTAGTAGCGTCCGTCGGACTCTAACGAATAACTAGTATCTAGACTTCAGTCATCCGTCCTTACCCCCTTACTTATTTAGGTTCCCCTAAGAAAGACTCAGTGACTTTCTGTAGGACTCGGAAAACCCCTATCTGAGAAACTGTTATTTTCTGCAGTTTAGGATATAGGACGTCTACTCACCTCAGCTAGGTCCAAATTTCAATATGAAATACAGTAAGGGAATACACTGCTAGAGCTCAAAAGTTTGGGAAGGGGTCCGATTCGATAAAAGAATACATGGAGCAACTTACCATCTAAGAGAAGACCAATAAGTGTCTGGTGTGGTGAAGGACCGTCTAGGTTAATCTAAGACGTGGGGAGAGTGTGGAAGAAGTACGACACACCAATGTTGAAATGTCGACCAAACTCTGTTCTCCTTTACTTCGTTTCCTCCACCGGAACGTCCACCAAAGTAAGACAGGGACTACAACTTGACCCACTGAGTCGGTTTCTCCCTGGTTTCTCTTACAAATTAGGTTTGTTGGAGGGAGACTCTCAGGGTGAGTTTGAAGGAAGAGGAGACTCTACAGTTAAGGTGTCGTCATGTCGTACACACGTTTCCCGTTACACAGGACAAAGTGACACTAGACGTTCTAGAGTCCTGAGTTCGACATTTTGTTTACTGATAAGGGTCAGGGTTCCTTCTGGGTATCAAACTGAGTCGAGGTTCATAAGTGTACACCATCCGACTCATTACCGGGGGTCTCTACAAGTACAGGATTAGGACCTGTGAAGCTTATACACTGGAATATACCGTTGTTCCTGAGATTTCTATACTGATACAACTCCCAGAACTCTACCTATCTACTGGGATTTAAAAGGTCTATCCGAGTTGCCTTGATGTTTTTTCTCCGTCCGCCTTTCATTCACGGTTTCTTCCTCCATACTACTACGTTCCTTCACCAACCTCACTAAACTCCTTCCCCGGCGTTCGGTTCCTTACGTCCGTCGGAGATCTTCGACTTTTGTCGTTACTTTATCTAGAAGGAGACTTCGAAGATCTTATTTGGTCGGGATCACTGTGAGACTAAAATCGGGTCACTTTGACTAAAATCTGAAGACGGAGGGTCTTACACTTTCTTATTTACACATTACGAAAGTCGGTTAGATAAACACTAGTAAACAGTCCTTTAATTATCCTCGTCAGAAAAGGGCTGTCGAGATCAGGGTCAGCACAGTATACTGAGGAGAGGTCTAGAACAGAAACTTATAATACTCCGGAGACATCGATCTGTTGGTGTAAAGATGAGTCACCCCAGTAACAAATAACCGAGAGTAGACGGAACGGGACGTCCGACTTTAAAGGTCTGAGGGTGGTGGACCAATGGTCGTCCCAAGTCGGTTACCGTCCGTAATCTTCTGGTCTTCCGTCCTACCCTCCTCCAGTCACGTAAAGGATGGAAGAGAGGTCTGGTACCTTTGCCATGGAGACCCTCACTGATGTAGAGGCCGATGTAGATGACGGTAAGGACGAGGGTGGATAGTCCTCCAGAGGGGTTTCAAGAACGGACGTGTCACGTCCTTAGAGGGGGTGGGTCCAGGGTGGGTGGAAGGTGGTGTCAAGATGGTGGAGGAAGAAAACAGGAAGGTCTGTTCTCACCTTCCATCAACGACGAAGGATAAAGGAATACCGACGTAAGGGAGTGGAAGGAGACAAGTGAAAAAAAAAAAAAAACCGGTGTGGAGCGTCGAACACCCTAGAATCGAGGGGTTGCTCCCCAACTTTGGTCCAGAAACCGTCACTTTTGTGCCTCAGGATTAGTGACTCAGAACCCCCTTCAGAAAAAAAAAAATAAAAATCCAAAAAAAAAAAAAAAAAACCTTCGCCAAGTGAAAGACTTAATAAGACTTGTGCTACATAGTAAAAGGTATAACTAAGATGATACTTTTTTGAACAGAAAAGACAGAACGACGGTGCCATCACAACACAAGGAAATGTAGGAACTACTAAGTCACACCCCTCCATTCCATCGAAAGAAGACTGAGACTTCAGATGGAACTTTGGACTCTTCAAAGGGTAGAGAGTAAAGAGAGTAGAAGCGCCTTTGGACTGGGTTTCCGTGGGAGACTGAGACCGGGGCTTGAAGGGGTCGGGACGGCAAAGGAGGACTCGCATGTGAGTTCAACAAAAAATTATAGAATGGTAGAGTTGTTGGAAGAGTGATTAAATGGTAAACGTATAATCAGTCGTTGAGTATTTCTTCTGACTCGTGGCTTCTTAACTACGAAAGCTCAACACCACGACCTCTTCTGAACTCCCAGGGAACCTGTTGTTCCTCTAGTTTGGTCAGGTAGGATTTCCTTTGGTTGGGACTTATAAGTACCCTTCCTGACTACGACTTCGACTTGGAGGTTATGAAACCAGTGGACTACATTTCTCGGGTGAGTAACCCTTTCTGGGACTACGACCCTTTCTAACTTCCGTCCTCCTCTTCCCCCGTTGTCTCCTACTCTACCAATCTGTCGTAGTGGCTAAGTTACCTGTACTCAAACTCGTTCGAGGTCCTCTACCACTTCCTGTCCCTTCGCACCGCACGCCGACAGGTACGCCAACGTTTCTCAGTCTGTACTGAATCGTTGACTTGTTGTTGAGACCGTTAGAATTCGGTTTTAGTAGAGAACCTTCCTGCGTTCCCGACTCTTAACTGTTCCCCGACATCCGTAATTTGGTAATTTTAGCCGTCCTTGACTCCTAAAGGTCTTCTGGTCCATTTTCTTCTCGGTGTCGGTGGGTCACACCACCCAGTGACGAGGTCCAGGGACACCGGGGAAAGAGCACAGGAAAGTTGTGAAACAGTTCTAAGGTCAAGGACTCTGTCACTCAGACTGACCAACTCGGGTCTAGTACACTCGGTAGACTGGGGCTCCCTCTCCTTCCCCATTCAAGGAAAGTCCAAGGAATCTCGTCAACAGGGGTTGGAAAAGCCGTGACTCCTGATGAAAGTACCTTCTGTTAAAAAGGTACCTGACCCCGTCCCCCACCCCCCACCGAAACCCTACTAAGTTCACGTAATACAAATACACGTGTGATACAGATGATAATAGTGTAGTCGAGGTGATGTCTCGTAGTCCGTAATCTACGGTCTGCAACCCCTGGGAACGCCGAATCTCCTTCCGTACAGAAGAGATACGGTACTCCTGTTATAGGTACCCCCTTCCTGTAAAGAAAGGTCACTTTAGTCCTACGATACCTTCCCGTAACTACAACCTGTCGGTTTTAGTTATTTACCGGTAAAAGATGGGTAATAGAATACAAAGTTTTAGGTACTGACTAGGTCTTTCTATCTCCGAGACGTACAAACTCTATATACCCTTTTGAGACGAGTTAAAACGATACTTGGATTTTGATGTTTTACCTTAGATAATTTTTATAAGAGTTTGGGTACTGACTAGGAAAACTATAATTTTAAGAGTGTTGGGGTGTAAAGGTACCATGGAGTGTTTAAGGGTGAAGGGAAACAAGTGAAGAAGTAAGTGTAGAAAACTTTCCCATAATTAGACCCCGACTTAGTAGTCACTAAACCCCAAAAATTTTTGATAAACTCTTCAATTAAAGTACTAGAGGTTTTATGAATTACTTTCACTTCACACTTCTTTATCAGATAATGGTAGGGACCTTTAGTCCAGGTTTACTCTGATGTGACCCAAAGGTCGTCTGTAGACCTTATTTATTCACACACACACACACACACACACACACACACGAAAGAATACGTTGACCAAATTGTTAGTCGTTTTGTCGTACAAGAGGTGTTTTTTACGACAATTCTACGTGTCATAAAGAGGTCATTCTGTGTGTACGACAAGTTGTCCGTAGTCTATAAATGTTTCACTCAGGAACGAAGTGATATCAAGGGGACCGGTAGTCCCTCCCGAAGTCCGAGTCGGAAGTAAAGTCCGAGAAGACATGGTCGGTTTGGAGGAAGGGTCCTTTCTCCTCCAAACAGATGTGTCACGGACGAGACCGGTTGTTTTAACACAACAACGTATACCGTGTGTAGTCACGGAGCCATGAGTCTGGTTTCAATTGCAAACCATTTGTTCGGAAGACGGAATTTAAGGGGAACTTAGTGAAGACGACAATGTGTTGGTGAGTCATTCCTGTACGTCAGGTGCGATTGCTCACCACTTTTGTCTCGTACGGAGATTTG
The DNA here is from genome assembly GCA_006410555.1 of Capra ibex. Taxonomy (NCBI): domain Eukaryota; kingdom Metazoa; phylum Chordata; class Mammalia; order Artiodactyla; family Bovidae; genus Capra; species Capra ibex. Next base: position 56,658,550 of record SJYO01048061.1, on the reverse strand, counting down.
GTCGTCGTCGGATATCTTCCCCTTCCTCTGTTGACAAGGGAAACACGACCCAGTGTCCGGACGTCTACCCCTGGGAGAGGTCCCGGGACGACCTCTTACCGAAGAGAGAGAGAGAGGGTCACTCTCTTTGAATATCTTTGAAAGTGACCGACGGACGTTACATAATACATTGCGAGTGAGGTATGATGAGTGGTACACAGGGGTCCAGTGTGATGTGAATGGATCTTGTCTCTTTGAGAATTGTCTTTACATGTTTCACCGACTTCCCTCTCCCTCGCCAATGAAAGGAACGTAGTGAGTCTCGAGGTAGTGATTGAACACAATAAAAACCTTCGCTAAAGTGGCGAACAAACAACCAGAGAACAATGAAGAAAATACGATCGTATAACGCATTTCTTCTACTTCTTCTAGTCGGAGAATGTGGAATAAACATATGGAATAAACAGAAGGAACCTTAGTGTCGTGTCTTAAGTGTATGGTGTATGATAATGTTTTATCTCGTTGTTTGTTATGAGAGACGGAGTATGTTCCAATTATGAATTATGAACGACTACTTGTCGGTTTGAGGTAGGTTTTTTTCCTTTCTTTTACAGTCAATACGTTACTAAGGAGAAATATTGGTTATGTGTCCGTAAGTGAGTAAGTGAATAATGTAAACAACTCACGGAGGGTACCGATTCGTGGTTCAGTCCGTGTCTCCTTTACTTTTATTCGTTTCGTTCGGTAACAGAAACGGAAGTACCTCGTTGTCTATGGCTGGTTTATTAATGTGTCTATATGTTTGATGTCCCGAGAGGTCCACAAAGATCACCATCTTTTGGGTGGACGGTCACGTCCTCTGTATTCTCTGTACCCAAGTTAGGGACCCAGTCCTTTCAAGACTCCTCCTGTGCCGTTGGGTGAGGTCATAAGAACGGACCTCTGAGGGGTACCTGTCTCCTACCCCAGTGTGTCTCAGTCTATGTTGACTTCACTGAGTGGTGTGTGGGTACGTTTGGTGGTACCACTGGTTACAATCCTTTTCTATGTTCTACGACATTTTGGGATGTGACCCTAAACTCATCAATCTGTTCGAGTCCTTGTAGAAGAGACTTCTTTGCCAGGAACTCAATTCTAGTCTTTCTACACACGTTCACTGCATCGACTCTTTTCGTGTTTTTTCATAGGGGCTGATTTTCTTCTCGAGACCCCACCCTCTCTCACTTGACCCTTCAGTGACCGAGACCTCTCTCCCTCCCTCCCCTTCGTCCCGTCCTGTCCTTGGACTTTTGGGTTGGTTCCTGGTGTCAACTCCTCAAACGGAATAGGATTCCCAGTACTCTTTAGTAACTTTCCAAAGAATCCGGGACCTTGCTCCCGACCCGAACACCCATCATTGGTTCTTTGGACACCCGGGGTTGGTCAAGGGGAGCGTTCGTGAGACTTCATACCACGTATATTCTCGTTGTACCCGTCTTCTGTGGAGGATCCGGAAGGGACCACTGGGTCACCAATTCTGAAGCGGAGGACCCCCGAAAGGACCACCGAGTTACCATTTCTTAGGTGGATGGTTACGAAAAACTCAATGTCGGTTTAAAACTACTTTTGCACTCGACGTGATTAAAACATAACGTCCTACCCCCTCAACTCCCCATGACCCCTTTACTTGTGTAAAAGGGTATAAACAGATGTAAACGAAGAAAAACAGGGGGAAGAGATGTTCCTACCACAAATTTTTTTAATTACGTGTAAATTATTACGTCCTCTGTGTCCAAGATAGGGACTAGGCCCTCCTAAGGTGCACGGTGCCTCGTTGAGCCGGACACACGGTGTTGATGACTCGGGTGCACGACGTCGATACCTTTAGACCCGTGGGATCGCGGTGCGTTACTCTCTTCGGGGTCGTTGCTCTCCGGACCCTTGGTGTTGATCTCGAATCGGGGACGAGAGACGTTGATCTCTTTTCGGGTGCGTCGTGGGTTCTGGGTCGTGTCGGTTTTTTATATTATTTAATTAATTTAAAAAAAAAGAAAATTTCTGAAGTGGAAGGTCACGTCCCCCAGACACAAGATAGGGACCAGCCCTCGATTCTAAGTTTTGTATTTTGTCTTCCCTTTGACATTGTTTAAGTTAATTCTGAATTTTTCTCTGTGGAGGACTCGGAGGGAGAGACGAAGAGTCCCATAGTCGACACCAGTCGTCGGACAGTCTCTCCAGTCAGGAAATTCACACTTTCCGGGACTTGGAAGTCGGAAGGTCATAAATAAACGGGTGGGTCCATTCAGTTATTAAGACGGGTGAGTCTTCAGGTGTAATGGGTCACGGCTCACTACTTTAAGAACGACCCGATATAAATTCTGAGAAGACGTAGAAACAACGTCTTAGACCTTTAAGAGAGGTAGGTAAATCCCCGAAAGGTACCCGTTCCGGAGTGACAGGAAACCGGTGTTCCCAAAGATTTCTTCCAATCATTATGTCTCTAAAGACGAGACCTTCATAACGAGACCGAGGTCACACACCTTGTCCTCCAGGTGTCACCCCCGACGACTATCGTGACTCCTCTACTCCACCGAACCTGGTCACACCTCTGTTGTTTCCTGCCTTTCCCTTGTCAGGTTCCCTATAAATCCTCCTTTCGCAGTCGTCCGAGTCCTCCACTACACCTCTACTCTAAGATCAAATACTTAGTGCGTTGATCTACCTAAGGGTTTGAGTAATTTTTGAGCATTGTCCTCCTGAGAGTCAAAGGTCAAGACGTACATTCCTCGAACCCCCAAGGGTCAGGTAAGATTGTTGTTTATCGTTCGACTTGTCCGACTTTTTAGTGGTTGAGAAGAACCTAGGTATACTCTCTCCCCCTGTGTCTCGTTTGACGACGCGGTTCTACTCTCTCTGTCCTCTTATGTCTCGTCAAGCCGAATGCCCCGGTCTTTGAACACTCGTCTTTAGATACGTTTTGCCATGACTACTTGGATAAATGTCCTTTCCCTACCTCTGTCTCTTGTCTGACGCCTGGGTCGCTCCCTTCCTCTCCCGCCCCGCGCGACTCCGCCATCGCGACTGTATGTGCGTGATGGCACACACTTCCTCTCTCGGTCGCCCTTCGGCCGCGGAGACGTCCCCCGGGTCAGACGGCGAGGGACTACCGGACCTCCTCACCCCACCACCGCCCCCTCCTCTCTCCGAGTTCTCTCTCCCCGATATACATATATCAATGCCAACTAAGCGCAACAACTCAGGTGTAACTAAGTGTAATAACATGCCGTCTTTGGTCGTGGTGTAACATTTCGTTAGTAGGAGGTTATTTTTTATTTTTGTATTTAGGTGGTATAGTTCGACTTAAAATTTTTTCTTAAGAAAAAAAATATTATATCGAAAATCATTTAATATTCTTCTTTTCTTCTTCTTTCTTTCTTTGGACACCTTCGGTCATCACCCCAATCTTTTAGACTTGACCGTATTCACTCAACGACCTCTGCACCTCACTTGTCAAGGTTCTCAATTTTTGAGGTCCCACTCGGTCGGTATGTCCCCGGGGTTAATACCACTCTGAATGGAGGTCCTCGAACTAGTCCGAGGGTGTTATTTGTAGTCTTCCTTTTTTTTTTAGGGGAACACGGAGGTCGGTCTCCTCCTTTCTTTGGTAACACTTTGTTCAGTCTCGTGACACAAGAGTTGTTTCGGACGGGAATCCCCGTTGATCAATTGGTCTGGATTGGACGACCCTACACTAGTCTCGGATTGACTGGACCCCCTTCCCTTTATGGGTTGAGGTCTGACGAAGTCGGTGAGCCAGTGTGATTTCCCCCTTCTTTTTCGTCTTTGTGAACGTTTCAAGTGTTAATCGTCTGTGTCCGTGATTTTTGTCTCTAGATGGATTAGTGTCCTACTATCTTGTGTGGGCGGTGTGTGTGTGTGTGTGTGTGTGTGTGTGTGTGTGCGTGCAGTGGTAGTCTAATCATTTCCTAATAAATGTCGTCAAAGAAAATGGGTCATGTAGAACAGGTGGGTGGTTCCTTTTTAATGTTCGTTTCGTGTGTGTGTAGTCTGTACCATCCCTACAACTTTAATAGTCTGTCCTTTAAATTTTGTTGATACTAATTATATGATTCCTGAAACTACCCATTTCATCTGTTGTGCGTTCTCGTCTACCCGTTACATTCGTTTCTCTACCTTTAGGATACTTTCTTAGTCTTTTTTTAACGATCTCTAATTTTTTTTTTTTTGTAACATTGTCTTTACTTCTTACGGAAACTACCCGAATAACCATCTAACCTGTACCGATTTCTTTAATAGAGACTCGATTTTTGGGTATTATCACGGTAAGTGATTCTGTCCGTTTGTATCCTCCTCCTGGTCTAATCCGAAACCTATACATGTAGTGGGTTACTTTTTTGAAATTTTCTACTTTACAAAAAGAAGGTCGACCCTTCCTTGGTACCACCAAAACGGGACAGATGTCTCTTCGTACACCCTTGACCTACCCTTTTGTTCTGTTTCTTTTCTACCCGATCACCCTTTTCCGTGTCGAAGCTACCTTTGGTGTCCATAAATGATAAAGGGTGTGGTAAAATAAGTCTAATGTTTTATTTTGTGTATTTCTTCGATACGTCTATTTACACCTTCTCCGGGATTTTACCTTTATTGAAGGATTCATCAGTGGTACCCAGTTAAAAAATTCACAAAAAGAGACTCCGCTAAGTACCCCAGCGTTTCTCAGTCTGTGTTGACTCGCTGACTTGACTTGACTTGACTTCCGTCTCTTTGATCTTCTTAGATTGTCTACTGTCGACCTCAAATCTCCAGTACGAAGTACCTTGGAGGTGTGACGAGGTCCGCACCAACTATTCCAAGAAGAAAATACCCTCGTATCGTTTAGGGAGGTCCTAGAGACCTCAAGCAAGACGAGGATTTTAAATACTTAAGGGACCACCGAGTCTGCCATTGCGCAGACAGACGTTACACCCTAAGGATTTTAAACCACTACGACTTAAGTGAGGTTGTCCTGAGTTTTGTGTCCGGTAGCACAGGAACTACCGAACGATACAAAAACTAGGAGACCCACACTTAGTGTAGATGGAAGACTTCCGGTGATCGAATTCAACCGGATCGTAACCTCAGGACCCGTGTTGGTCGACCTTTGAAGGATTATTCGGACCCCTAAATTCTCCGCTACCACCCCGGGTTCCCGTTCCCTTCCGTCACCAAGATGTCTTCGTACCTCGGGTCGTCCCCAGAGCCTTGTCCGGGTTCAGATTCTGAGGTGGAGGGTGGGTCATAAGCCAGTCGTGACCGTCATACAACCCGTTGTCTTTGTGTGTCTTTACATTCCATTGAATACACGATTAAGGTCGATGGAGACCATTCATAGTAGTCGAGGAAGTAAAGATGATTTAATTTGTCTTAGTCTGATAAAAATAAGTCATTGACATTAGAGTTTGTCAATGATCTTCGATTTTGAACCGAAAATCGAAGCCTCACTACGACACAGCAATTAAAAAGTAATCGGACGATGTAATTACACAGGTAAATGTCTACTGTCTATTAATTTTACCATTGCGTGAAAAATTATTCAAACACAGACGTCTACATACAGATGTTTACTCTTTCCTTGTTTTCCTTGAGTAAACGGTTCTTCATGTTCTCAACCTGGCAAAAAGGTAAATCTTTATTCGTCACATGGGGACACCCACCTGTTCTAAAACTGTAGTGGACGTTCTGTCCTTCCTCTCCGAGACTTGACTCATACAAGGGTCGTATCACTACAAGTGGCCGCAAAAACATGACAGAACATTCCGTGGTATAGTCCCCGTTGGTATACTCATAATAAATAATGAACGTAGTGTCCCCTAGTATTAGTATAAATTCGACATCTGACTCTTGAGATTCAAGTAAAATCGTCCTTTTTATGTACATTCCATAAAATAAGGAATTGGGTTCATAGTTTTCTACTTTACTTCGGTTAGTTTCCGATATCGACCGTACTACGAGTTTTTATACCTAGTGACCTTTAACTCTCCTCCTTGGTTCTCTCACCGACTATTGGCCTTTTGTTATCCTAGAACCGTTTGATCTTCCTACCTAGATAGACAGTTCAACTACAAATTATTCCTACTATGCATATTCCCTAAAGGAAACGTAAGTTTTTGGGTAAGGTGTTCATAACCAACCTCCGATACATCAAATCGTTGTTGTGTCCTTTTTTACAACATTCCAAAATCGAATGACATGTCGGTCCCGAAGGGACTATCGAGTCAACCATTTCTTAGATGGGCGTAACGTCCTCTGTAACCAAGTCAGTGACCCAACCCTTCTAGGGAACATCTTCCCTTTTCGATGAGTGAGGTCATAAGACCGGACCTCTTAAAGTACCTGATATATCAGGTACCTCGGCGTTTTTCAGTCTGAAAGTGAAAAGTGTCGGTTATACTACACTGATGTGTTCTTATTAATCAGAATCTAAGGAAAGTATTTTACACTATCATAGACCGTTTTCTTTTTATTCACAGAAACGAGATCACTTTGGTATGGTGGTGGATAATAACGTGGGTAAAGAACCCTTGTGGACTTCTCCTGGACAGAATCAATCCCAGACGATCCTCTCGGACCACACGACGTCAGGTTCCCCAGTGTTTCTCAGTCCGTGCTGAACCGTTGACTTGTCGTGGTCCGACGACTATGTTACTCTAGATAACTCAGTCACCGAATTCCTTGTTTCTTCGAACGAAGAGAGTGTCATTGTCAGGGTCCACCCATAAGATTCTACCATTCACCGAGACAAGGTACACCAGTAAACCTCTTGGTCCAAGGAAGGTGTTAGTAACGAAGTAGTAGGTGGTCCCGCAATAGTAGATGGTCCCAAAGGGACACCGAGTCGTCATTTCTCAGACGGACGGTTGCTTCCTCTACACCCAAGTCAGGGAGCCAACCCTTCCACGGGACCTCTTCCTTTACCGTTGGGTGAGATCATAAGAACGGACCCTTTAGGGTACCCGTCTCCTTGGACCTTCCGATGTCCGGTGCCCTAGTGTTTTTCTCAACCTGTACTTAATTGCTGAGCTGTTGTTGTTGTTACCACAACTTTGTCACAATGATGTTACTGGTCCAATGTTGACTCCCTTGTCTCCTTCCTGTAAAGGTGGCAGAACTTCACGACTGGTTCTTAACGTTGATCCACCGAGTCGATTAATAGATTTAGATGGATTGATATTAAGACATCATTGTTCCCTACCTTCTCACCTAAATCTATCGATCTACTGTCAAGAGACGATTTTTGAGAATTTCTTTGTCGGTAGTCTTACTACCCTCTTTCAACGAATAGCACAATCCTTCTTTTCATAACACGAAGGACACCTTCACTAATCTGATCAAATAAAAGACACGGGGATCCCCGAGTTTGACTCTGTATGTATATTTCCTGAAAGGTTTCATTAATAGTCTTCTAATTTTATAACGAAAGATACCCTGAAGGGACTTCCAGGTCACTAACTCTGACATACGGAGGTCAGTCCCCAACGTCCAAGCTAGGGACCCGTCCCTTGATCCTAGGGTGTACGGTACATCGTGTCAGTTTTTAAAAAAAATTTCTCCTGAAGGAAGACCTTTACCTTTACGGGAGAATGATCTCCACAAACTCGTCTTTGAAACCTGAGGAAAATCTCCCCAATCTCAAAGAAATTCGTAAGGTTCACTGTTTTACGGGGAAAGATCTCCACCCAAAGATACTAAAAATAGATTTAAACACAAGTATTGAGTATCCTCTTCCCTGTCCTTACGGTGTTAAAAGATCCTCGTACGAGACACATTCAGGAATGTTGTTGGAAACTGCGTCCGTAACAAGGGTATAATGGGTACGAATCTTTCCAATTCCTGGGTCTCGGTAATGGACCGTAAGAACCCTACCATTAATAGTGACTAGACTAACACGACGGAGGGTCCTACTTTCAGTTTAGATTTAACATAAGAGAGAACAGAGGATGGGGGTCGAGGACTCAAGAGTCAGTGAGAAACACTGGGATACCTGACATCGGGTGGTCTGAGGAGACGATTACCCTAGAAGGTCCGTTCTTATGACCTCACCCAACAGTAAAGGAAGAGGTCCCCTAGAAGGACTACGTCCCGGACTTGAGAACCGAGGACCCAGAGGACGTGACCGTCCGCCTAAGAAATGGTGACACGGTGGTGCCTTCGGGACAGAGGGTAGGGTTTAGGAAATAGACCGAATAGTTCTAACTGACGGACTTACCCTGACCGACAAGACATCCTAAAGCTTGTCCAGTCCTCGTAAAATTGTAGTCAGGAAAGGGGTCGAGAAAGACGACTCGGTTTACTGACTAAACAGAGGGTGCGAAAAGGAGTCGGGTCTCCGTCTCGGTAGATCCGTTGGTCGTCGAAGACGGAGACAGTAAGGAAGGGGGTCGTCTCGTCTCCCTAAGAACATTGGGGTCTGCTCTAACGTCACTTAGTAAAAGATGAAAGTGGACGGTCACACCACCACCACCACCAACCCCGCCCCACCCCCCCAATGTCAAATTAAACTTTAATTAAGAAGTCGGGGACACGTAACTTTACCTACAGTTTTCACTTAGTTAGTGGTGACTTCGACGGTGGGATCTTTTAAATGGGTCTAAGGAAGGTTTCTCCTACTGAGTGCGGTTCGTGGACAAAACAGAGGAATCATTGACGAGAATCTACAGGGAGAATGCAAACGTAGGTCCGCTCGTGTCGTCTAACTGACCCCCTTCCCTCCTCCAAGCGGCGTATGTCTGACACGAGGCCCGTCTTACAGTGGACATTGCGCCAGACTCCTAACCGAGGACGAAATTACCCGAACGAGACGTAGGGACAATATTGGGGTCGTAACTAAGTCGACGTCTGAGTCACACCCTGGCTTCAGACCTCTTAATGATTACCGGAGTCCCTTCCGAACCACTGTGTGTTATTTTGACCAAGACCACATTAGAGACGTAACCCTTGAACCTAAATAGAGACATAATCTTTACCCGAAGAGCGCGGAAACTGGAAAACGACGTTAATCTCAATCTGTGTGTTTAGATAGTTCTTCCTCCGCCCACCCCACCTACCCTCTCTAAAGTTAGTTTACTGAAAAGGACGAGTTGGTGTCCTTTACTATCAGATTCTTCACCCCCGTCGGCCCGTCCCGCCCCGCCCCACCCCGTCAATAAGAAGAGACTAAAAAACCAGAGAGTGACTACAACCCCATTTTATCTTTCCCACAAACCTAGTTATATACTTATGAGTACAGGGTTACACAAGGGTCGGTGAGTCCTCGACGACGGACGTTTCTTTCGTGTCTGTACCGAAGAGTCCCAAAAGACAAACCTTTGACTCCCTAAATTGAGGTACTGTAGTAATTGGGAAGCTTCAGATTTTAAACTACAGTAAAGGACCCTACAATTTCGTAAAACTTCAATCTTGATTCGTCGAATTGTGTTTAACTAACCCGGTCTCTAGTAGGTCTTATCTTCTAATGAATAGGGAAATAAAATGTTTAGTACAGGACTCTTCAATGAACAGGTTCCAGTGTCTTTTAAGTTCAGAAAGGTATCAAAAGAAAAAACAAACAAAGATAAAAATAGTGTCAAATTGTACGAAGGTCAATTTATCGAGATTTTCTGATAATCCTTTTTTATCGGTAAGAGTGGACGGGAGGAAAGGGATTCGGGGGGTTTATCGATGAAATAACATTTCATTTTATTTCATTTTTATTTTAAAAAAAATTTTTCTATTTTACAAAAATTGACTAAGATAATGAATGAAATTATAGAGATTTATAAAATAGCAAAGTTAAAGTCCATATCGAACTTTGTCTTTTGTGTGTAAAAGGTTAGGAGAGAACAGAGACATCAATATAACATTATGACAAATCTAGTCATTAGTTATAAATTAAACTACTGTATTTATAATGAATGTCAACTCGATACTTCACACAGTATTAACGAACAGGAAAGACAAAAGAAAAGGGACTTCAATTATTAAAGATATAAAATAAAACGAATTAAAAGATGCACACACGTGCTCACGACGACGAGTCAGCATAGACTGAGAAACACTGGGGTACCTGAGGAGACAGGTACCTTTAAAGGGCCGTTCTTATGATCTCACCCAACTGTGAAGGATGAGGTCCCCTAGAAGGACTGCGTCCATATGTTGGCCCCAGAGTCGCAGAAGACGAAACCGTCCGTCTAAGAAATGGTGACGCGGGGGACCCTTCTGGTCAAAAGGTACGTATTAGTGTTTAAGTTGAGTTTAAGAAATATCAACACAGGTAGAATATAAAATTTTGAGGATTTCCACACCTTGCTTAAAGTAGAAGAACTTCTGTCTAGAGGGTCTTTGAAGACTCGACGAAGTCAGACCTGGTCGACAAAAGTGTTGGACGATATGTGACCAGAGGTGACACTAGGGGTAACTGGTAAGAGGACCCTTATGGGCCGTGGGGTAGAACACATCCGAGAAGTCAAAAGACCTAAGATGTAGTAGGAGAAAGAACCGAGTTAGAGATTGAAATCGTCTTGTAAAGGAGATCTTATAAGGATTCTTTTCCATGTACCCCCTACGAAAGAATGGTACTGAAATTTAACGTAAATGGAGTATTGATTACTACAACTCGTGTAAAAGTATGTAGACAACTGGTAAACCTGTATGAGGAACCACTTTACGGACGTCTTTTGAAACCAGGTAAAAACCCCTTTCCTCTCATCATTATAGGTAGAAAAGAATAACTAAATATCCTCAATAAGTCAAGTTAAGTCAGAGAGTCAACACAGACTGAGAAACGTTGGGGTACTTAGGGTCGTGTGGTCCGGAGGGTCAGGTAGTGGTTGAGGGCCTCAAGTGAGTTTGAGTACAGGTAACTCAGCCACTACGGTAGGTCGGTAGAGTAGGAGACAGTAGGGGAAGAGGAGGACGGGGGTCAGGGAGGGTCGTAGTCTCAGAAGAGGTTACTCAGTTGAGAAACGTACTCCACCGGTTTCATAACCTCAAAGTCAAATCGTAGTCAGGAGGGTTTCTTGTGGGTCCTGGCTAGAGGAAATCTTACCTGACCAACCTAAAGGAACGTCAGGTTCCCTGAGAGTTCTCAGAAAAGATTGTGGTGTCAAGTTTTCGTAGTTAAGAAACCCCGAGTCGAAAGAAATATCAGGTTGAGAGCGTAGGTATGTACTGGTACCTTTTTGGTATCGGAACTGATCTGTCTGGAAACAACCGTTTCATTACAGAGACGAAAAATTATCCGACAGATCCAACCAGTATTGAAAGGAAGTTTCCTTATTCGCAGAAAATTAAAGGACCGACGTTAGAGGTAGATGTCACTAAAATCTAGGGTTTTTTTATTTCAGACTATGACAAAGGTGACAAAGAGGTAGATAAAGGGTACTTCACTACCCTGGCCTACGGTACTAGAAGCAAAAGACTTACAACTCAAAATTCGGTTGAAAAAGTGAGAGGAGAAAGTGAAAGTAGTTCTCCGAAAAACCAAGGTGAAGTGAAAGACGGTATTCCCACCACAGTAGACATATAGACTCCAATAACTATAAAGAGGGTCGTTAGAACTAAGGTCAAACACGAAGAAGGTCGGGTCGCAAAGAGTACTACATGAGACGTGTCTTCAAGTTATTCGTCCCACTGTTATATGTCGGAACTGCATGAGGAAAAGGATAAACCTTGGTCAGACAATAACGTACAGGTCATGATTGACAACGAAGGACTGGACGTACACCCAAAGAGCTCTCCGTCCAGTCCGCCAGACCATAAAGGTAGAGAAAGTCTTAAAAGGTGTCAACTAACACTAGGTGTGTCAGTTTCCGAAACCGTATCAGTTGTTTCGTCTTTAACCACAAAAAGACCTTGAGAGAACGAAAAAGGTACTAGGTCGTCTACAACCGTTAAACTGGCGACCAAGGAGACGGAAAAGATTTTGGTCGAACTTGTAGACCTTCAAGTGCCAAGTACATAACGACTTCAGACCGAACCTCTTAAAACTTGTAATGAAATGATCGTACACTCTACTCACGTTAACACGTCATCAAACTCGGAAGAAACCGTAACGGAAAGAAACCCTAACCTTACTTTTGACTTGAGAAGGTCAGGACACCGGTGACGACTCAAAAGGTTTAAACGACCGTATAACTCACGTCGTGAAAGTGTCGTAGTAGGAAATCCTAAACTTTGGTGAGTTGACCTTAAGGTAGTGGAGGAGATCGAAACAAGTATCACTACGAAAGATTCCGGTGAACTGAAGTGTAAGGTCCTACAGACCGAGATCCACTCACTAGTGTGGTAGCACTAATAGAACCAGCACTTCTAGAAAAAACATGTCAAGAAGGTACATAAGAACGGTGGAGAAGAATTATAGAAGACGAAGACAATCCAGGTATGTTAAAGACAGGAACTAGTTCGGGTAGAAACGTACTTTAAAAGGGAACCATAGAGATTAAAAGAACTTCTCTATTGTATGTATAGTTCAGACCAATATAGTCTATATACATAATATTTATCGGTATAGACTCCGAACGAAAAAGCAAGAGTAGGAAAAAAAATCATTTCAAGAATTGAAATTATTAAGGTTTAATAGGTAAAAAAGTAAATACGAATTATGAAAACCATTAGGTACTTTCTATAGAAACGTATAAGGTTACAATGTAAGGATACAATAAAAGTGTGACTTCAGGTGTTAGTTGAATCTTAACCACATTACTTACCACGTTTCATCTTTAGTTATAAATAAAAAAGGTCAATCTACAGGTTAACCGAACCGTAATAGATGACTTTTCTGATATATGTAAAAGTAACAAAAAGTCATCAATAGAAACAATACTTAGTTTGTTGTATTATCCACAAGGAGATAAAGACTTGGGAAAAAAAAGGGAAATTGGACAAACAGAGAGGAACGTATTATAGTGTGACAGGATTAATGACACACACAATCAGCGAGTCAGTACAGGTTGAAAAACGTTGGGGTCCTTGATATCGGGTGGTCCGAGGAGACAAGTACCCTAAGAGGTCCGTTCTTATGACCTCACCCAACGGTAAAGGAGGGGGTCCCCTAGAAGGGCTGGGTCCCTACCTTAGCGTAGACAATGTAGACTGGATGTAACCGTCCACCCAAGAAATAGTGATCGAGGTGGACCCTTCGGGGGGCATTACATGACAATGTAACATATTCAGAAATATAAGTAGTTCTATTCAAGGGTTAAACTAAGAAGTTCTAACAGAACTAATAAGAACCGGGATTCAACAAGGGACATTTTAAGTCTTCGTTAGACAGTCAATTGTGTGTATACACGTGTGTTTGAGACGTCTCAAAACTAACTTTAATGTAATTCAAATATTTAGTCAAACCCCTCTTGACTATCAAAAAGTCAAAACTCAGAAAGTTAGGTACTCATACCATATAACGAGATAATAAATTCAGAAGAAACTAAAGACAAGAATTACAAAACACCCAAACCCATATCTCCATATTATGTATAAACTTATTCATACAAAATACGATTATATTTACTATAGTAATTTTTCAAAATAAAGATGAACAAAGAAAGATTACAAGTCTATATGTCAACTTAAGACATACAACTGGAAAATAGGTCTCTGAAACAATTTAAGTAAAAATTTAAAACAAATAAAAATACTCAAAAGTTACATGATTTAATATAATAGACGTATAGTACCACCAAAATGTGTAAGGAAAGTTCAGAAATACTATAAAGAAATAAAAAACCAGGACTAAAGTAACGGGTCTTTGAGATTATTTTACAACTAATCTTGACTACGTCAGTAGAGACTGAATAATGACTAGAGTCCTCTTTTCGAAAATTATAAAGGGGTAATTCATGTTTCAAACTACATCCAACAACGTCTTTGTAAAAATTAAAATTTAATTTCTTGAAGGAAAGACAAAGATCGAAAGACGTTCAGGAAACCCTTCGACTTTAAATGGTTTATTAATACGACGTAGATAACTCTACTAGTATATTAAAAGGGGGAAATAAGACAATTCTGTCTTTTAACGTAACCAACTAAAAAGATTACAATTTGTTAGTACGTAAGGATCTTATTCGAGTTGAACCAGTACTATTAATTAAGTAAAATATATATTATAACTTAAGACAAACATTTACAAAACAAATACTAAAGACGTTGATCCGAGTACTCACACTCTTCGGACATTGTAAGAAAAGAACAAGACAAAAATAGTCTAAGAATACAGTTCCCGATAGAGACCTTAAAACCGGGAACTTCAGGACCGACGGTACCAACAAAAGACCATAGAAGTTTATCGACTCAAGAAAATTTTTAACGAGAAGTCGAGAATATTAACACGAGTCCCCTCCCAAACAGTATTCGATGAGTTACTATCGGTGTTTGTTTTGAAAACGGAAAATGTTTACACTACTTGGTTGTCTTGAAGTTTGTTTAGGGATTGGTAATCAATTGGAAAACTGGAGAAATTCAAGGACTTTTTAAGAAACCAATGAGTTTCACATCAAAACTGAAAGTCCCCGTGAATCACGAGTGTAGACAATTTTATGTTAACATCCCCTTATTTACTTTTAATTAATATCTGTGTTATAAGACAGGGGTATTTCTCCTTTTTAGGTTAGATCAACTTTTTACAATTACACAGACAGAAGCTATAAGAAGTTCATAATTAGTTAATAATATCTTTTTCCGTGTATTACGGGAGTTACTATCTTGAGTTTTTAAAGTAACTTGTCTTCTCCCCCCGGATTGATAAGTATAGGATATTGTTGATAGTCCTTCTCTTTCTGAAATAGACCCGTCGTTCTACTTGTTTAATATAAATAATTGAAATTCGTCTACAATTTATGTAAAGAACCTAAACCGATTCCTTTTACCTTGCGTAGGATATCATTGCTTTATATACCTTTCCCGTTAGACTTTATCTTTATAGATGTTTCTCCTCCCACTGCACCCTTATCTCTTCAACTCCATTAAGGAAAAAAATTGAGGATGATAAACGGTCCACGAAACACACCCCGGAGACGACCGTAAGAGTGAATTAGGGACGTTTGTACTCTATAAAAACAAAATTCTAAAAGAGACTACACCTGGTAAAGATTTCAGAAATGATTTAAACGATGTTATAAAGAAGACAAAATACTAAACCAAAAAACCGGTGGTCCGTACACCCTAGGATGTCGTTAGTTTGGGAGTGTGGGACGTAACCTTCTGTTTCAGAATTGGTGACGTGGTGGTCTCTTCAGGGGGTATTACTCCATAAAAATAAGGGTGAAATATTTTTACCTTTAATTCGGAGTCAATCTTATTTTTGAAAAAGATTTTAGTGTTCCTGTCGTTCACCCTAAGTTTAGTTCGACAAACTGAGGTCTCAGGGATGTGAAGGATGATTTGGTCCGACTCTAATGTGTCTTCTGTTTGCTCCAAAAGAATAGTCATTTCTAATCTAAGAGATAATCATTCGGGACATTTTCCCTTAACACCCTTCCTTCTCAAACCAATACACAAGTACCAAACAGCCCATTCCTAAAATAAACCCCACACATAAAGGAAACAGAGACCTCAAGAACGATATAAGAGTTTATTTTTGTAAAGGACAAATGATGACTGACCCGATTGTAGGTTATTGGTTCGTTATATTTGTTTAAGGTTGTAAAAAGATAGGTCTCAGTGTAAGACACACAGACACTGACTGGACGAGTCACCAGATCCTTTGTAACGGTTAATTCCGGTCCAGTACCTGATCTAGACATAAAGGATTTACACAAAATATCTTGTGTGATCAAAATGTACTATCCCTACCTATAATAAGTCCTTTTTAAATTAAAAAATTAATCCCTACCAAATACCGGTTTATACAAATTATTTTAGACCTAATTTGGTTCAATTTGTTTAAATAAAGTCTGAAAAGATGTGGACTTTGTGATTATATATGAGAAATCTCTATCCATATCACATTCATAAAAGTTTTAAATAAACCGAGGTTTTACGACATAAACTCCTCGTAGAAGATCTTATCAACAATGTTCTGGTATGAATCCCCTCCCTCCCCAATGGACAAAGTATCCGGTTAATCAAAACGTCGTTGTGCGATGTGGTAACCGGTGTCCTCCTTCTATCCTTTCTTAACACATGACTATTAGACGTGTCAGATTTTCGACTCTTAATGTAAAGTAAGTCACCTAAATGACTCCTGAATTCGGGTCCTCTATCGGAGAGTCTAACGAGACTCCTTCTCTAGTCCGCCCTCGGTCCTATATATCCTTAAAACGTTTTTTGGTTTGTTTGTTTTTTCGTCCCTCACTCTTGTAATTTTCTTATGACAGTTAATTTCTTTTGATCTAGAGTTCAATTACCTACATCACGAAAGGACATATACCCTTCTCAGACCCGAATAACTGGAACAAGGAAACTATTCGTCGAATTGATAGACTCCGGTCATAGGAGGAAAAGAGGTAGGACTTAGGGGAGTCCCATGTAGAAACCCCAATCGACGTCTCCGACCACGAACTACCGATGTTGTAGGAAACAAATGACTGTACCACCCGCTGTAAGAAGTAAGTGTCATATCTGTTTCGTCGGGGTACCAGACCCGGTGGACCATTTCTTCATATCTAGGGTAGTGTTTTCCCAATCTCTCGGACTCACTGGAGGACTTCCGAATCACATCTCCCCTGAGGACGTACCCTCAGATAAGATGTAAGATTCTAAGACAAAGACACTTTTGGCATTAAGGAAGATCTTTTTTTTTTTTCACCGTTGAATATTGATACATACAATTAATCTATTACTGAGACGTCAGTATTGTTTCTCTAGGTGTTATGTTCCAAATTTATTTTGTCTTCAAATAAAGAAGACATTTTCAGGGTTCCCCTCATGAAGGCCAACGATCCAACCGACCTAAGACCCTCTACGGAGTCCCAGGGTCCAAGGAAGGTAGAGTAACGAGACGAGGACACCCCGTAATCGAAGAAGAGGTACTGACGTCGACTGAGAGACCATTCACACGAAAGGTAAATTACTTTCTCTCAGGATCCGTTCGTGAAAAGAAAGTTAATCGAATTCGACTTCAGTGATCGTAGTCTAGTAGGGGTTCAAATGACTAACTCCCTGTTATCTTAGTGTATCAGTACGATCGACGTTTCAACCGACCCTTTAAGTCAGAGATTGATCCGTCAATCCACTGGTCAATTATTCTTCCTTCTTCTCTAAAAAATCTTCTTGTTGATTCTGAGACGGTGTGACATCAACTCTATTTGTGATCGACCATTAGTGATGGACCCGTACTGAGGTAAATGATTACTTGTCGGTCAAATCCGACTGGTTTAGGAAGGTTCTTTTTATAACTCAAGGACAGTCACACTATGAGTTCATGAGGTTAAATGCTTCGTTCCTTAAAGAGTCTTGTCGAGACTAATAGACAGGTCCGACTCCTAGTCACGACATTCAGACTCGAAATTCCCAGTCATTTGTTAAGTATCGGATAAAGGAACGTCCGAACAAAGAATAACAGGAAATCAAAGGAATCGATTAAAAAAAAAAAAATTACAGAGTTCTGCCTTCCTTTTAACCTTTTAGAAGATCTAAAAGTTGTTAAAGTCGTTGGGTGGGTCGTGTGATACCCCTGGTCGAGTACCCCATACCATTTTTTTATTTTTATTATTATTATTTCAGGGAGTCTATCCTTTGGTTACAGAACACTTATAAAAATAAAAACCCAAATAATATTACAAAACTGTAGAAATCTTTTGGAAAGACCGACCTCTCTCTGATACAGATGGACCCGATCGATTAAACATCTCTGTACTTCTTCCTGGGTCAGTCCTTGTACGGGAACAATACGTTTGATTGACCAGGTCTTGAAATGAAGGAGATGACCCGGGTGTCCGGGGTCCTCCGTTATAAGGAGACGGAATCAGTGGGACCTCGGTTCAAGGTCCGAAGATCCCTGGTGGGGCTCTCGGGTTTCGGACGTCTTGAATGAGATTCATCGGTTAGGATTTAACAACTGGGACAAGACGGAACGAAAACGGTTCCTTTGCGGTTATTTCAGAGACCCGAGTTCGAAGGGGAGGGAGAACGGAAGACGGAGGACCGGTGGGACTACTAAAAGGGTGCATCGGGACGCACCGCACGACACGAGAGTGCCTGGACACTCATATTGTTTGAAATAAAAAAGGACTCGGAAAGGCGACAGTGGTAAAGACCGGTGTGGATTGACCGGTAAAGTATTTTCTTATGTTTTGTCGTCCGCTCTCCCCAAATGTGTTGGGCACGTCTCGGGGTTTTGTCAGACGACCAGACGGACGGAACGTAAAGTGAAGTAGGGAGGGATTCCTGGCGACAGTGAACAGGGTCCTAAAAGCCAAGACGAGGAAAGGAATCTTAATAAGCGTACGTTCCCGCTGTGAGGAGGAACCGTTTCGGTTCCAGTACTGGTTCAGACGTCTCATCCACCTCAGGTACACCTTGCTAAGTCCCCTACTTTAGGGGTTTTAGTGAAAAGACTGGTGGACGTCGTCCCTAAAGTGGTAGAACCTTAATGACCCCTAAACTTTGAGAGACTCCAGAAATTCTCTAGGAAGAATTTCACTTTTATGGAGTCCTCTCCTTTTATAGTGTTCAATTAATAGGAGTCTGGACCAGTAACCCTGGTGGACCTCTCAGGGGGGGGCTGGGGCGGGTGGGGGAGGGGGGGTGGATGATTCATTCTTCGAGACCTCATTCTGGATCTGAAAAAATTTTTTAAATGAATAAAATTAACCTCCGATTAATGAAATGTTATAACATAACCAAAACGGTATGTAGTTGTACTTAGGTGGTGCCCATATGTGTACAAGGGGTAGGACTTGGAGGGAGGGTGGAGGGAAGGGCATTGTAGGGAGACCCAGTAGGGTCACGTGGTCGGGGTTCGTAGGACATAGGACGTAGTTTGGATCTGACCGCTAATTAAAGAATATACTATAATATGTACAAAGTTACGGTAAGAGGGTTTAGTAGGGTGGGAGAGGGAGAGGGTGTCTCAGGTTTTCTGACAAGATATGTACACAAAGAAAACGACAGAGCGTATGTCCCAATAGCAATGGTAGAAAGATTTAAGGTATGTATACGTAATCATATGATATAACCACAAAAAGAAAGACCGAATGAAGTGAGACATATTAGCCGAGGTCAAAGTAGGTGGAGTAATCTTGACTAAGTTTACATAAGAAAAGTTACCGACTCATTATGAGGTAACACATATACATGGTGTCGAAAGAATAGGTAAGTAGACGACTACCTGTAGATCCAACGAAGGTGCAGGACCGATAATGTTTGTCACGACACTACTTGTAACCCAATGTGCACAGAGAAAGTTAAGACCAAAGGAGCCACAAATACGGGTCGTCACCCTAACGACCCAGTATTCCGTCAAGATAAAGGTCAAAAAATTCCTTAGAGGTACGACAAGAGGTATCACCGACTTGATCAAACGTAAGGGTGGTTGTCACATTCTCCCAAGGGAAAAGAGGTGTGGGAGAGGTCGTAAATAACGAACATCTGGATCTGAAAATATAAAATAAAAGTTGAAAGGTCTATTAAGAGACGGGTCCAACACCTTGGTCCCTGAATACGGTAGGAGTCAATTATTAAGACTCCTAAGTAGTTGTGGACTCTCTACAAAAGTCTTTACTATTAGACCCTTTCCTTTCTCACTCTTACCCTTCCGAGACCTTAAGGTACCTTTCCGAACTCTTTGATCATACCGAGGAAGAGTCAGAGTACAAATCGAAATTGAGTTTTACCGATAAACGTTTTGTTCTGGGAAGAAACCGTCAAAATCTAGTCTGTGGGGTAAAATAAATACATCGAGGTCGAAGAGTCCACCGAGTCACCATTCCTTAGGTGGACATTACATCCTCTGTGTCTTCTGTATCCAAAGAAGGGACTCAACCCTTCTAGGGGACCTCTTCCTTTATCGTTGGGTGAGGTCATAGGAACGTACCTTTTAAGGTACCTCTTTCCTCGGACCGTCTGATGTCAGGTACCCAAGTGTTTTCTCAGTCTGTGCTGAATCGTTAATTTGGTGGTGTTAAGACAAATATTAACGGTCCTTTATAATTCGTCGTAAAATAAAAATAGAAAAACAAAAGGGGAGTAAAGATTCTAGTTTATCTCATTCCCACAACCTCAACCTTATTAGAGGGTTTATGGCCCTCCTTAGGAATTTTCCAAATTTGCTGAGGTAGGAGAGAACGTCGGTCCAGATGTCTTGAAGATCCTTTCCGCAACCAAGGCAAAGGACTCTGACTTTCTCTTTCTGCTCGGTGTCCTAGGACGTCAAAGGAGACAGACATAATCTGGAAGTCTAGTCCCCGGACAAGGAATGTAGACTGAAGTAGAAAAGACGAACTATAAGTTCAGATAAAAGAGACCAAAAGATGGAAGACCTCTTTACCTCTTGTCGACAACCCCCTGGAGGACTAGGGACTTCCGACTTCTTAAGGGGGTAATTGTAAGAAAAAAAGTCCGATTGAGTGAGAGTAAAGGTATTGGAAAGAATCCCAGAATAAAGAATAAGGAAATAAAAATATCGAGAGAAAACCTACATCAAAGAATATTGTTCTTTACTTAGTTACGGTTTATATTGGTCTCTCAAGAAAGGGCATAAAAGACTCTGTAAGAGGTTAATCATACCAGTAGGGGTAAAAATTTTGTTGTCGAAACGACCGATAACGATTAAATCTAAGTTAAACACCAGGTGTACAAGAACCGAATAACCCCTTTCGACGAACCACATTTCTTTTATCGAGGTCCGATCTTATGTCCCCGAATACAAAATCTGGTTGAAACAGTGTTAATTTGACATATAGAGGAAAAAATGAAAAATTTTACGTAAAAAAACCGTTGTCCTCTCCCGGGCAAGCGTCCGTGGTTCCTGGATGGTGTCGGTTTTCATTTTTATTTTTGGTTTTATTTTATGGATTCATAAACTTTAGGTAAGAATTGTATGAAAAGAAAAAATTGAACCACGTAAACGAGACATTATATTAATGATTATTTGAACCCAAACACAGATCGAAGAATTTTTTTACGTAAAACTGTGACAAACAATGTAGATGTTTCACTTAGTCTACTTGAGTAACTGGAAATTTAAGTGAGGGTGATATTTAAGAATAAGGATGAAGAATTTTAAAACTAAGTAAAGTCTAAAAAGTCACTTCATTAGATCTGTGGGTGCCGTGAAATAAACATGTAAAGAATCCCGACATAGTGAAAGACGGATATTATATTAGAGAAAAAATTTCAAAAAAAAAATTACACCTAGTACAAAATTTCAGAAATAACTTAAACAGTGTTATAACAAAATACAAACCGAAAAACTGGTACTCCGTGCACCCTAGAATGGAGACCCTGGTCCTTAGTTTGGACGTGGGGGAAGTGACCTTCTGTCACTGACGAGGACTGACGGTGCCTTCAGGGACATTATATTAGAAACACAACATGCTACGTGCGGTGTCGAAAGGTCGATCTGGTTTTTGAGGAATTTCCGTCTCGGGTTCATTGAGGTACTGACCGAAACCGTGTCATGAAATGTTATTTGTAAACAACTTACTCAGACACACACTTATAAATTACAAGGAGACCGTTCAGTTTTCATTGTTAAACCCCTCATCCGTTTAAACAGGAGACACGGGGACGGCGAAACAAAGACCTAGGGACACGGAGGGGACGCCACTCTTCGTAGGTGGCAAACATGGCCGGAGAACACCTATCAGACGGAGTACAAGGACGTAGTTACTGTCCTGACTATTGATACCTATTTGTTCTAGTAAAAGGGGTCCTCCCTGAGACTCTGAAAGTCCTGAAAGTCAGTTTCTCTTGTTTCGGAGGTGTCACGACCAGTCTTTCTTTCTTTCGGATCCAATCCTTTAGTCTCTTTTCAAACTCAACTTTTTCTTCATAAACTTCATCTTCCTCTTGTCTAGGGGACTCGTCGGGTTTTGTTTCTCTAATTTGAGAAGGGTTTCCAACGTCCGTCTTCGTGTTATAATCCCCTGAAGGGACCACGAGGAAACCGATTCTGAGACGTTTGGGTCACGTAGCCCGGGTCCAAGTTAGGGGCCAGTCCTTTGATCTAGTACGCACGACGTTGATTGTCAAGTGTGTCGTGTTGATTTTAGACCGTCTCGGTTTACTTTCTTTTTTCTATAAACCTGAGTCCCTTTAACCCCTCTTACCAGAGTTTTCGATCTGTGAATGACCAAGACCCTTGGGTACTAAAGGAGTGAACATTTATGAAGCTTGAAGATAACTGAGTGACCGACCTCTGTCGGACATAATGTCGTCTGGTCTCTGGTCTTCCCGTACCTCAGTCATAACAGTGCTACTGTTGAATGTTTAACCTCAGCCCCCAACCCCACTCTCTAACTTCCCGAAGGCCCGACTTTCGCGTTGTACCGCCGGGGGTCACGAGACCTCTTGTGTGACTATTACCCGACAGACTACGAAGACGGAGGTAGGGTCCTCCAGTCGTCATCCGTGTCGATTGACGACGACTGGTAAGAAATACGAGAAAAGAACCTTCTTTAACCCATCCGGATTGTTTTTAGGTCTTAGTGACGTATACCACTAACGTCGGTACTTTAATTTTCTACGAATGAGGAACCTTCTTTTCAATTCACATCAACGAGTCAGTACAGGCTGAGAAACGCTGGAGTGTCTGACATCGGATGGTCCGAAGAGACAGGTACCCTAAAAGGTCCGTTATCATGACCTCACCTAACGGTAAAGGAAGAGGTCCCCTAGAAGGGTTGGGTCCCGAGTTTGGGTCCAGAGGGCGTAACATCTGTCTGCGAAATGGCAGGCTCGGTGGTCCCTTCAACTTTCAATACTGGTTGGATCTATCGTATCAGTTTTCGTCTCTGTAATGAAACGGTTGTTTCCAGGTAGATCGGTTTCGATACCAAAAAGGTCACCAGTACATACCTACACTCTCAACCTGACACTTCTTTCGACTCGCGGCTTCTTAACTACGAAAACTTGACATCACAACCTCTTCAGAGAACTCTCAGGGAACCTGACGTTCCTTTAGGTTGGTCAGTTAAGACTTCCTCTAAAGAAACCCTAAAGAAACCTCCCTTACTACGACTTCGGCTTTGAGGTCATGAGACCGGTGGAGTACGCTTCTCAACTGAGTAACCTTTTCTGAGACTACGACCCTCCCTAACCCCCGTCCTCCTCTTCCCCTACTGTCTCCTACTCTACCGACCTACCGTAGTGACTGACCTACCTGCGCTCAGACTCACTTGAGGCCCTCAACCACTACCTGTCCCTCCGGACCGTACGACGCTAAGTACCCCAGCGTTTCTCAGTCTGTGCTGACTCACTGACTTGACTTGACTTCACTTATTTTTTGTCTAACGTTAAATAAAAATGAGAAAGAATCCAGAAACTGAGTCACCTTATCTTAAGTTACACCCACTCTCATGGTCTTAAGTTGTCTCTGTGGTGTCTATAACTGCAAGTGTGTCTCCAACGGCGGGTCATGGAAGATATTCGGTCTCTAAGCCCCCACTGGACCGGTTTGGTTATTTTAAAACACACTTTTGGTGACGAGACACTGTTGGATTTCCCCATCCTACCCCTCCCTCCACCCTCCCTCCAAATTCTCTCTCCCCTGTTCATATATGGCTACTACTAAACACAACTACATACCGTCTTTGGTGGTGTTATAACATTTCACTAATAGGAAGTTAATTTTTATTTTATTTTTTTTTAAACACACATCTCACTTCTATACAAGACTCGTGGTCTCAGTGTGAGGTGAGGGGTAGGGGGAACAAAAGTTGAGTATAACTTTGTTAGGCTACGACGAAGACTACTCGAACTCCGGTTCCTGAGATTTTCTGTCACGTTTTTCGTGGAAGAATAGACTTCTACTATGTTAAAATAATTGTGTCCGATCTTTACCGGAAGGTTCTTTTAACAGGAACAGTAAACCATTGAAGGACTTTCTTACCAGTGTTTACTTGACAAGATTCTAGTTCCCGTAGTAAAGATCATTAGTTGAGGATCGAAGGAGGTCTACATAAGGTCTCAGTCACTTCGTAGAACAAGATTCATGTCAGAGACCCCAATGAGATGACCTCAAACTTTTTTCCAAGATGGAACATCAGTAACCTACTGTAAATAAATTGTCGAGAACCGGAGTCAAACAAGTAGACATGTAACCCTTATATTATTATTACTAAGTATAAAGTATTCCAACAACAGTTCTAACTTCCATAAATGCGTATTTTACAAATTTTGTCACGAGTTCTTTATAACGAGTCAACGAAGTCAACACAGACTGAGACGCTGGGGTACCTTGTATCGGATGGTCCGAGGAGACAGGTACTCGAAAGGGACCGTTCTTATGACCTCACCCAACGGTAAAGGAAGAGGTCCCCTAGAAGGGCTGGGTCTCTAGCTTGGACTCAGAGGACGTAGAGGATGCGACGTCTACCTAAGAATTGAAGACTCGGTGGTCCCTTCGGGGTCCTTTATAATTGATAGATATATACCTGGTGCAGGACGGATGGTCTCCTATAGTAGACCATTGTGTGTCAACGAATGGAGAGCTCTTTGATCTTCTCGGGTTACTGAGTTTCGTTTCCTAAGACATCCAAAATAATGACACATCGAAAGCAACCGTTAAAACCAACGACGACAACACACCAAGTCTACAAAGTGTCAGATGAACCAATACAGATGAAATTTTATTAAGAGTTTAAACTTAATAACGTCGTCACGAGTCACCACATTTTGAACCCTTAGAGAGAGTGGATATACAGGTACTCCATCACTTGTAAGTTTTATTGTAGGGCTCCTGTGAGAACCGGGTCGGGAGGGAACCAAGTTGAGTCTCGTTGTCACCCCCACCAAAGATCAGTCCGTACCAGGAACAGACCAAGGATTTAAAAACATTGTCATATAGTCACGATGGAGGTCTAACTGACTAAAAACTTTGCATACCAAAACATAATCTGAACATTACAACCTCTCGACGCAAGGTCTATAAGTAGTCTCCCATACTAAAGATCGTATAACGACGTTCAATATTTCTATGGTTTTCGGAACGACTCTTTTCATTATAAGTACCTCCTAACACACAGAAAGGTAAGAGAATCCAGTCACCAAAGGGTCTATAAATATAAAGTGTCCGATCAATTTTTTTTTAAAAAAAAAAATTACGACAAATGACTGTATCCAACGATTGAATAAAAATGGTTCATTCCTATATTGTTTTCCTGTCAGAAAAAAAAAAAAAAAAAAAAAAAATTTCTGTCATAAAATTTGACTTCAGAATACCTTTCAATCACAATACCTTTTAAGTGATCACTGACGTGACAAAAAAATTAAAAGTAGTACTTGGGTACCTTGAAAGTAGTGACGGACGGTCTGACCGTGAACTCTTGTCGATCTATTAAATATTGAATAGGGACCTACTTTGGTCTAGTGATCACTGAAATGTGGACCCTACATAGTACCGTCCATGGACTTTTCATGAAGATGACTTAACGTGAAACTATATTAGGAGAACCGATTCACTTCTCATACTAGTTTTCCCCAGGAAACTTCACTCAGTGAAGTAAATCAGGTTTCTACAACGTTTCTGTATTAACAAATGTAATAGATCTCAAAAGAGAACCTTCTGGATAATTTCTTTAGAGTGAGACCGGTATTACTGGTTTCCTAAACCTGAATAGATTCGTTGTCTAATTGAGAAATAGAAAATACAATATACTGAGGGAAATCGGGGGAAGTGTGTAAGAGGATCTTCAAAAATTGAGTTAACATATTGTGTGGAGACCTTCGTGTATCGAAAGTCCTTTAGATTAAACATGTAAACGGAACGAGGGCCAAGGTAGGAGAAGATGGTAGTAAAAGGGAAACGGAGTGAAAAAAAGTTAGGGAGACCGGAACGACGTGATGAATAAAGAAACTTTCGGTAGAATTTAGGAAAGGTCTCGATCAGCTCTATATGAATTCATGTATTTAATCACTTGTCTCCGGGTGGACACAGGATCTATCCCGAAGTACTCCTGAAGATCGACGGTCCCCTGGTATAAATCTTGAACAGACGTGTCTAAAGAGTCCCCACTAACCTGTGTTTTAGACGTGTATATCGGGTAATTCTACGACTGGCGACTATGATCGGACTAACGACAGGACGAGGTATAAAATTGTCCTCGATAGTTCCGGAATCCCCGAAGAGACCACCGTGTCACCATTTCTTAGTCGGACGGTTACGTTCTCTACGCCCAAGTTAGGGACCCAACCCTTCTAGGGGACCTCCTCCTTTAGAGGTTTTAGGGGATCTCTCCGTTGGGTGAGGTCATAAGAACGGACCCTTTAGAGTACCTGTCTCCCCAGACCACCCGATGTCAGGTACCCCAACGTTTCTCAGTCTGTGTTTAATCGTGGACTCATACGTACGTTCGTAGTTCCGGAGTGGAATACATTTACGTCGTCCTCAAAGTTCACGACATCTTTTCGGTTGTCTTTCTACGAACCCCTTTTGTCGGGAATTCAATCAGAAACAGGTTAGTGTCTAGCGTCAGATAATGTCCCAATATTTCAATCTCAATACTGATTGAAAAAATAACCCTACTTGAAAAACCAGTTGGGTTGTAAAAAAAAATTTATAAATTCAAGATACCTTTTAATCGAAATACCTTGTATTTATCTTGGTTGGGTGTCTCACATACAGATACATATACGTACATGTAAACCTCTCTCTCTCTTTCGTTCCTCGTCCCCTTCTCCCTCAGTCTCTCTCTCTCTCTCTCTTCCCCTCTCTAATAAAATTCCTTAACCGAGTGTTCTAACATCTCCGAACCATTCAGGTTTTCAACGTCTTGTCCGATCGTCCGACCTCTGAGTCTCTTCTTGACTACAACGGCAAACTCAGGTTTCCGTCTTAAAAGAGAAGGAGTCCCTTTCAGTAAGAAGTGAATTCTGAAAGTTGACTAATCTACTCCGAGTGGGGGTAACGTCCCTCGTTAGACGAGATGATGTTCGGCTAAATTTACAATTTACAGGTGACTAAATTTACAATTACAGGAGGTATTTTGTAGAAGTGTCTTTATGGATTTCATGACAAATTGGTTTATAGACCTGTACACCGGGCCGGTTCAATTGTTCATTTTAGTTGATAGTGTACGTGGAATCAAATCTAAGTGTGTCTACTTCCTTTTATCACCCAAAACGGATTTGATGTGTTCAATGACACCGGTATTTCTCGTCTAAGATTTTCTGACTCGGTCACCACACTACCTCGGTCGAGGATAACCGAGAACTAACGACTGACACGGTCGTTAGTTCACTGCAGTTCAGTTACTGTAGTGAGACCATCGTACCTTAGTAGGTACCCGTTCTCTGAGATATTTGACCCTCCTCTCGTCCCTCCACCCTTAGTTTGTCGACTGGATGGTAGTACGGTAACCTACATAGTCGAAAAATTATACACAATTAGTCAGACGATAAACCGTATTGTCCGTACGATTGTTCAGGTTTTTACCCCATAAAATTAAGATTGTTATTTTTATTTCGGGTTTGTCAAAGTTTTGTAGGTAACCAAAGAGAATCAGTGTGAAAGTTTGACCGTCTTGTTTGTCATTGATTATGACAGTCGGCTATCACCGAGTAATACGATTGACAACACTATGGAATACACTTAACTAGGTATACCTCTGTCGTGTAAATGATAATAAGTCATACGAATTTTTTGTTAACAACGTAATGATATCCTTGTGTTGACCGTTTTAGGTTGGATACCCCTTTACATATTACTGGCATGTTAGTCAAAAAAGTTGTCTAGATGACTCTATCTTTGAATTTCAAATCTCGTCGTGAAGGTTTGAAACATAGTCTTAGTGAATCTTCCGTCGAACGTCACAGGGTGGAAGTTTCAAAGACTGAGTCATCCAGAACCGATGATTACGGTCTCTTTGACGTAAAGATTCTTCTAGGATCGACCATGATTACTACGAATAGACCCTGGGTGTGAAACTCTTGGTGACCTAATCACTGAATCCTCTGGTTAAATGTCTAATGTTATATACCTGGAACGTACGTACGTACGATCCAGTGAAGTCAATAGGTTGAGAAACGTTGGGATACCTGTCCGAGGAGACAGGTACCTTAAGAGGTCCGTTCTTATGACCTCACCAACGGTGCGGGAGGAGGTCCCCTAGGACGTCTGGGTCCCTAGCTTGGGCACAGAGAATACAGAGGACATTACCGTCCACCCAAGAAATGGTGATCGTGGCCATACCTGGGATTTGTTCGACACCTTTTTAAATCTATTAACCTTTTTATACTGATCACTGATAAACGATTGTAATTAGTTGACAAGAGAAGAAATCCGTACTATTAATATAAGACTAACACGAAAATAATTTTTGATGAATGTAGAATCTCTATATATGATTTCGTAATCTCAACTTGACTATACTACACACCCTAAATGACGTCTTGTTAGATGTCTCACCATCACTCATCGTCCTTGTGACGTCTTTTTTTGTTCTAACCGGTCTCACTTATTGACAACTAATACCCACTACCCATTAACAATAACGTACAATAAGAGAGACGAAAACACATAAGGTGACATTTTTCAAAATTTTTCTTTCTTCACGTGTGTTTAGGAAAAGTTTCAAGGAAAGTGAAGAGGTCTATACAGTAGAAATAAAAAATTAATGAAAAGTAATATTTTTCCCGAAGGGTCCACCGAGATCACCATTTCTAGGGCGAATGGTTTCGTCCTCTGTATTTCTCTGTTCCCAAACTAGGGACCTAACCCTTCTAGGGGACCTCCTCCCGTACCGTTGGGTGAGGTCTCAAGAACGGACGTCTTAGGGTACCCGCTTCCTCCGACCACCCGATGTCAGGTATCCCAGCGTTTCTCATCCTGTGTTTTGTTGACTTGTGTGTGTGTAATATTTTTGGTTCCGTCTCTACAGTAAGTATTTTTCCCGTTTTGAATCTTTTCGTTTGTTAGGTTAGTTTTTCACCCTTTCCCTGGACCTCTGTAAAGAGGTTTCTTCTGTATGTCTACCGATTGTTCGTGAACTTTCTACGATTTGTAGTGAGTGATAATTTCTTTACGTTTAGTTTTGACGTTACTCTATGGTGGAGTGTAGTCAGTCTTACCGGTAGTAGTTTTTTTAGATGTTCGTTATTTACGACCTCTCCCACACCTCTTTTCCCTTGTGAGAACGTAACGACCACCCTTACATTTGACTATGTCGGTGATACCTTCTACCATACCTCTAGGGAATTTTTCGATCCTTGTTTTGGTGGTACACTGGGTCGTTAGGGTCAGGATCCGTGTATGGGACTCCTTTGGTTTTGACTTTTTCTGTGTACATGGGGTTACAAGTAACGTCGCGATAAATGTTATCGATCTTGTACCTGCGTTGGATCTACAGGTAGCTGTCCACTTACCTATTTCTGTGACGCCACGTATATGTGTTACCTTATAATGAGGTGGTATTTTTCCTTGTATAAACTCAGTCAAGATTACTCCACTTACTTGTAATATGTCTCACTTCATTCAGTCTTCCTCTTTATATTTATGGTGTATGCCTGTGTATATATACCTTAGATTTTTCTGCCGTGACTACCTAAGTAAAAGTCCCGTCGTTACCTCTTTGTCTGTATCTCTTGTCTGGACACTTGTACCCCCTCCTCTCCGTCCTCTTCCCCTCTACATACCTCTCTTATTGTACATTTAAGCGTAATGGTATACATTTTATCTATCGGGCACCCTTAAACGACATACTGAGTCCCTTAAGTTTGACCCCGAGACACTGGCCGACTTCCCCCCCTACCCCTCCCTCTGTCCTCCCTCCAAGTCCTCCCTCCCCTGTACCCACATGGATACCGACTATGAACGACTACATACTGTCTTTTGGTGTTTTGAGACATTTCGTTAATAGGAAGTTAATTTTTTAACTTTTCTTTTTTTCCCGTTTTGAAAGGAATTAATAAAAAATTAGTCTTTTTCGTTATTTACGTTAGTGGAGGACAATGTTGAGTCTCAGTTCTTACTATTTACGAATGTCGTGAAGGTAGACAGTCCCACGTGTACGCCCGTAGTAGACGGGTCACATCTGAGACGGGAGAGATGAGGAGTGAAGAGGGGAAAAGTGTCGTTTGGACGGGATGAATGAGGTACTACTGTGGGTCCTCGGCGTGACTCGGTCCTCCGACGAAGGGTTGTTAGACGTTTCTGACCCTCACTCTCCCTGGGTTTCTAACTGCGAGAAAGGACGACACTGTAGTGTCGACCCCAGACTAGTCCATGTTATGGGTGTTTAAAATAACGTTTATCTTTTTTTTTTTTTTCCTTGTCTTTCTGTACCATTTTTCTTTAAACTAAATTTATCTCGTCCCGAAAAGAAACATACTCGTACAAAGGAGGAAGGGGTCTCCATTGGTGACTGGTGTCGTAAAATCTTGGCCTTCTTTGGGAATCGTATAGATATCAGATATGAGAAGTAAAGTATTTCCTTCTTTAACTATGGGTCTCTTTCGTTTACTAAACCGATCGTACTTTTTTGATCGATAACCGTCTTGGGAAGGACGTAAAAGTTTCAAAAAACCAATTTACTTTCCTTTTTATCCTTCCTCTTTTACTTCCCATTTGAGGACCTCATCGACATAAGGTCGTGAACAGGTACCTAACTTAAAAACTTTACTTTAAGATCCATGGGCAATTACAAAACAAGATATTAACCTTTATCTCAACTCTCATATCAGATAGTTACTTGAGTCAACTTTCGTAAACGTCCTGAGGGGCCCACCAGGTCACAGATTCTGAGGTGTGAGGGTTACGTCCCCCGGACCCAAGTTAGGGACCGACCTCTTGATCTAGGGTTTACGACATTGATTTCTAGGGGACACGGCGTTGATTCTGGGACACGTCGATTTATTTATTTATAAAAAAATTTTTTTCTTTCTTTTGTGAACCATTAATTTCTCAATTTCTCCCTTGGTCTGTGAGGACCTAACGACAACGAGGACCCTATGTCACGACTTTTATTGTCGTGGCCATTATGAAAAGTCGGTCACTTTTGTTAATGATTGTCAAACCTCGTGAGGCGTGTAAAACCTCGGAGATTTACACATAACGGCGGACGGTGTGACAAGGGTGTTGAGTCGTTCCTTTTAAGATGACAGGAGTGACCCATCTACACTTTGTCTCCAAGTCTTTTCAATTACACCATGGGTCCAAATCATAACTCTTCCCCAGATTCGACAGTAAGGGGTGAGAACTATTGTCATGAAAAGGATTCTGGTGACCCGACATGGATGTCCAACATAGGTTGTTTCCTCGGGGTTCAATACTCACATCCAGTACCCCCCTAATCTCTATTTTCACATCGGGTCCGACTCGAAAGGTTCGGTACCTCGACTGAGACAGGCTTCCTCCGTTTGAGATTTTTTTTTAATAAATAAACCGACTCGGTCCAGAATCAACACCGTAAGTCCGTGCCAAAAATTTGGGTGACTTTCCATGAAGTACTCACCGTGTTCTTGGAGAGGTTAGTTAAAGGTACGGAACCCATAGGAATACACTCGGTTGCAAAGACATTACGGGAACACAGACTTAGTGATCAACGGAGGATCTGTGTCTTGACGGTGACATTTACACAGGTTTCTCCGACGATATATTTATAAAGTACTACCCTTCACTACGGACCCGAACCCACCCGTGTCTTTACGTGACGAGACCCGTGTTCATTGAAATCCCCCACTACTGCCACAAGAGTTTGACCTGACTACACTATCCACGTGTTGACCCATACAAACGATTTTTACTAGTTCGACAAGTAAACGTCACTCACTTAATGTGGATACATTTCAATACTTCTTCCTTTACCGATGGGAGAGGTCATAAGAACGGACCTCTTAGGGTACCTGTCTCCTTAGACCGTCCGATGTCAAGTACTCCAGTCATTCTCTGTCCTGACTCGCTGATTGTGTGTGTCAATGTATTTCACATGGAATTATCCGACTGAAAGAAATCACACCACTGGTCTAGCCGTTAAGGAATTCAACCTCAGTGAGATTTGTCAGTGAGACGTTTCTATCTTGTATAGGTCCTTATTTGTTTCAGTACTACGTTAGTCTACTAATCATACTCTAGATCTCTGAAGGTCTAGTCCCGGCGGAGGACCCCGACCCCTCTGGACACCTCGGTGTGTTTCGGGGCGACGAGTCTTCCCGGGGTGGGAGGCAAAATACGACACTAACGGTAGGCAGAACTTGAAGTAATAAAGTAGAAAATTGAACGCAAGACATTCGCTTCCGGTGTTCTATGGCCTCGTCTCCCCCCTTCACGTCATACACACGGGTCTTAGGGGACGGCGGGGGAAGGGTGTGTCGTTTTTCTGAGGACTACAGGTTATTCGTGTCCCAAGACCACTGGGGGCTGCGTACCCCGAAGACGTTCCGAGTCTTCCTGGTCCTCCATTCGCCCAAGGAAGTTGTTGATTCATCTACCCTCCTCCCCTTACTGTCGGGGGCTCTATGGTGGGAAAAAGAAACTTTACCTTGAGCGAAGGTTGTGTCTTTCTACCGTTTCCTCAAGATTCTTCATCCTTGTTGGTTCTTTTGGATAGGGTAGGTGAGTCTGAACGCATTGAAGGCACATAGCCGATTGATGAAGGCGATTTCTACTGCTGTATCTTCTTTCCCTTCCGGTCCTGGGAGGGACCCAGGGAAAGGAAACGTAGGAAAGAATGAGTAGTCATTTCACTTCTATCTTCCACAAGTAGCCTCCATGAGTATAGTTCTTCACTTTACTTCTGTCGACTCAAATCACACACGTGACATGGGTGGAAAGATTCTTACTTTCTGTATACGGACACTGGGGATACAAGATTGACGTATAGCACTAAGGTGTCTTCAATTTGCGACAGTACAAACATAAAATTTTAACGTATTACATTTCTGCTTACTATTTTAAGTGTAATTATTAAATTTTAAGACTAAAGTGAATCTTACTATAATTTATCGTTTAAATTTTCGTTTAAAATTTGGAGACCCTGAAGGGACCACCAGGTCACCAAGTCTGAGGAGGTGGGAAAGAAATGTTCCCCGTGTCCAAGTTGGGGATCAGTCTCTTGATTCTAGGGTACTCGGTACGCCGTGTTATTGTTGTCGTTCGTACTATATTGTTGTTGTTTTTTTGGGTGGTACTGTCGTACTCTTGTGAACCTTCTTTCCTTTACACGGTACAATGTATGGAAAGTATCAAGGACGGTAAACTTGCTCCCCAGGATGTAAAAGTAAAATGTGACCCGGAGTGACACTTCGGTCGGGATAATTTCTGTTAACAAGTCGGAGGGTAAAGTGCAGACTGTCTTGACTCCGACCTTCTGTAACACGGGTTCTAGTCAATCTTTGTCTAGTCCAAGATGTCGAGTCCAGGTTGAGACCCGGTCACGAGAAGGACAGTAAGAACTCCGACCCCTTTTTTTTTTTTAGGGGTTTGTTGGTTTAATCGAATTTTGATCCCTAAGGATGGACGACATGAGTTAGTGAAGTCACACAGACTGAGACACTGGAGACGGTGGGGTACCTGAGGAGACACGGTGGTCCCCGAGGGTCGTCCGAGGAGACAGGTACCCTAAGAGGTCCGTTCTTATGACCTCACCCAACGGTAAAGGAAGAGGTCCCCGAAAAAGACTGGGTCCCTAACTTGAGTTGGTTCAATCTGTGTAAACGAAGTCTACCAAGAGTTTCCCAAACGTCTACCGTAACACCGTAACACAAATCTCGTTCATTCGTATAAAGACTCGGAACTTAAAAGGGAGTGATCTCTTGAATTTATCATATATTTCTGTCGTAACTCTCACTAGTACCCTTTGGTAATTCCGATTTATAGGCTAACATATCGGTCAACCAAAGGTCGATCCAAGCCTTCTGTTTTTATACATGCGACATAAATTTACACCTGTCCCCTCCCGGAGTCGGGACAAAGGAACTCATAATATACCAGTGACGGGTATCACCTGTGACCCCAGTCTACTGGTGTGACCTGTTGTTCCTTGTCTTCTAAATGAGGAGGAGACTGCACTCGTTAGCAGAACCATCAGTCTCTGTCTCTACATTAATGTTGGACGGGAGATGAAAAACTTAAGTGTTCGTCATTAATAGTCTTCGTTTGAGAAATGGTGGAAGTCTCTTTAGACGTCTAAAGAACACATAAATCTTAGTGTTATATACTAAATGTTTTTATTGGTCTTGTTTTGGGATCTACTTAGATCAGACTCAAAATTTCTAAGAAGAACCAATTTACACAACGTCTAATTTAGAGGGCCATCGGGATGTACGAAGCTCAGGGTAGGGTATACGACATAAGTAAGGGGTGTGAGGTCAAAGGGAAGGAGAAGAGGGACATAAGGTACACCACAGTGTCTGATAGTCGAGGATGTTTCACCGGTCTTTCCGATTTAATGTCAGTCCCTGACCCTCTCCCCTCATCGTTAGGACTTTTGAAAATAACTCGTGAATGATAAACGACTCGTGACGCGGTTCTCGAGATACAAGTAATAGAGTTCCTTAGGAGTGTTGTCAAGATATTCTACGCACACACAAGCCAACACAGACTGAGAAACGTTGGGGTCCCTGACATTGGGCGGTCCGAGGAGACAGGTACCCTAAAAAGTCTGTTCTTATGACCTCCCCCAACTGTAAAGGATGAGGTCCCCTAGAAGGACTGGGTCTTTACCTGAGACTCAGAGGACACAGAGGACGTAACCGTCCGTCTAAGGAATGGTGACACGGGGGACCCTTCGGGGTATCGTCAAGGTATTCTATCCTTTCTACTCCTTAGTTTCAGTGTCTGTCTTCGTTGTGTTTCTCCGGGGGATCCAGTGTGGTTTAGACCTTAAGTTGGTCTATAGTCAATAGATTGTCAGTCCAATTGTGTGGTAACTGACCCCCTAAAAACGTCTTTGGTTACGGACACCGCAATTACAGAGGTCAGTTATCACACAATACTATAAGTCTACAGACACGTAAGTAAAAAGGAAAATGGAGGTGGAACATAGAAAAATGAGTAAAGTGGACGAGTAGTAATATCGTAGGATTGTCACTCTGGACCCCTTAAGGAGAAAGTCATAGGATAGTAAAACGAAAAAGTATGACGAGTACCCCAAGAGTTCCGTTCTTATAACTGTACCAGGAAGAGGTCACCTGGTGTAAGACAGTCTGGAGAGGTGGTTCTGGGTCGGCAGAACCCACGGGGTGTGTCGTACCGAATTCAAAGAATATCAATCTGTTCCGACACCAGGCACACTAGTCTAACCGATTAAAAGACACTAATACCAAAATCACACAGACGGGAGACTACGGGAGAGAGTTGTGAGTGACAAAATGAACCCATAAGAACGGAACTCTTGGGGTACTTGGGGTACTTGTCATACTTTTTCGTTTTACTATCCTATGACTTTCTCCTTGAGGGGTCCAGCCATCCACGGGTTATACGATGACCTCTAGTCACCTCTTTATTGAGGTCTTTCTTACTTCCCTACCTCGGTTTCGTTTTTGTTATGGGTCGACACCTACACTGACCACTATCTTCGTTCCAGGCTACGACATTTCTCGTTATAACGGATCCTTGGACCTTACAATCCAGGTACTTAGTTCCGTTTAACCTTCACCAGTTTGTCCTCTACCGTTCTCACTTGCAGCTGTAAGATCCTTAGTCCCTTGACTTTACCTAATCTTACCCACTTAAATTGAGTCTACTGGTAATATAGATGATGACACCCGTCCTTAGGGAATCTTCTTTACCTCATCGGTAGTACCAGTTGTTTTCTCAGTCTTTGTGTCATGAACCTACGTTAGAGTTTTTACTGTCTTACTAGAGACAACTAAAGGTTCCGTTTGGTAAGTTATAACACCACTAGGTTCGGATACGGGGTTGGTCATTGCGACTTCTTTGACTTCAACTTACCAAGATACTTCTGGATGTTCTAGAAAATCTTGATTGTGGGTTTTTTCTAAGGAAAAGTAATATCCCCTGACCTTACGTTTTCATCCTTCATTTTTTTGTAGCCCTCATTGTCCGTTTAAACCGAAACCTCATACCTTACTTCGTCCCGTTGTCGATTGTCTCAAAACGGTTCTTTTACGTGACCAGTATCGTTTTCTTCTGAGCTGTGTACCTGTAGTGGTCTACCAGTTGTGACTTTAGTCTAACTAACATAAGAAACGTCGGTTTCTACCTCTTCGGGATATGTCAGTCGTTTTTGTTCTGGTCCTCGACTGACACCGAGTCTAGTACTTAAGGAATAACGGTTTGAGTCTGAATTTAACTTCTTTCCTCCCTTTTGGTGATCGGGTAAGTCCATACTGGATTTAGTTTAGGGAATACTAATATGTCACCTTCACTCTTTATCTAAATTCCCTGATCTAGACTATCTATCTCACGGACTACTTGATACCTGTCTCCCAAGCACTGTGACATGTCCTCTGTCCCTAGTTCTGGTAGTGGTACCTTTTCTGTACGTTTTTTCGTTTTACCGACGGACCCCTTTGGAATGTTTATCGACACTTTTCTTCTCTTCGCTTTTCCTTTCTATAAGGGTAAATCCCTTCTACAAAACCTTGAGACCTTACGTCTCAAGGTTTCTTATCGTTCCTCTCTATTCTTTCGGAAGGAGTCCCTAGTTACGTTTCTTTATCTCCTTTTGTTGTCTTACCCTTTTTGATCTCTAGAGAAGTTCTTTTAATCTCTATGTTTCCCTTGTAAAGTACGTTTCTACCCGAGTTATTTCCTGTCTTTACCATACCTGGATTGTCTTCGTCTTCTATAATTCTTCTCCACCGTTCTTATGTGTCTTCTTGACATGTTTTTTCTAGAAGTACTGGGCCTATTAGTGCTACCACACTAGTCAATGGATCTCGGTCTGTAGGACCTTACACTTCAGTTCACCCGAAATCTTTCGTAGTGATACTTGTTTCGATCACCTCCACTACCTTAAGGTCAACTCTATAAAGTTTAGGACTTTCTACTACGACACTTTCACGACGTGAGTTATACGGTCGTTTAAACCTTTTGAGTCGTCACCGGTGTCCTGACCTTTTCCGGTCAAAAGTAAGGTTAGGGTTTCTTTCCGTTACGGTTTCTTCCGAGTTTGATGACGTGTTAACGTGAGTAGAGTGTGCGATTGTTTCATTACGAGTTTTAAGAGGTTCGGTCCAAAATCGTTATACACTTGGCACTTGAAGGTCTACAAGTTCGACCAAAATCTTTTCCGTCTCCTTGGTCTCCAGTTTAACGGTTGTAGGCGACCTAGTACCATTTTCGTTCTCTCAAGGTCTTTTCGTAGATAAAGACGGAATAACTGATATGGTTTCGGAAACTGACACACCTAGTGTTATTTGACACCTTTTAAGACTTTCTCTACCCTTATGGTCTGGTGGACTGGACGGAGAACTCTTTGGGTATACGTCCAGTCCTTCGTTGTCAATCTTGACCTGTACCTTGTTGTCTAACCAAGGTTTATCCTTTTCCTCATACAGTTCCGATACATAACAGTGGGACGAATAAATTGAATGTACGTCTCATGTAGTATTCTTTGTGACCCGACCTTCTTCGTGTTCGACCTTAGTTCTGACGGCCCTCTTTATACGTCTACTGTGGTGGGAATACCTTCTTTCACTTCTCCTTGATTTTTCGGAGAACTACTTTCACTTTCTCCTCTCACCTTTTCAACCGAATTCCGAGTTGTAAGTCTTTTGCTTCTAGTACCGTAGACCAGGGTAGTAAAGTACCCTTTATCTACCCCTTTGTCACCTTTGTCACAGTCTGAAATAAAAACCCCCGAGGTTTTAGTGATATCTACCACTAACGTCGGTACTTTAATTTTCTGCGAATGAGGAAACTTCCTTTCAATACTGGTTTGATCTATCGTATAATTTTTCGTCTATAATGAAACGGTTGTTTCCAGGAAGATCAGTTCCGATACCAAATAGGTCACCAGTACACACCTACACTCTCAACCTGACACTTCTTTCGACTCACGACTTCTTAACTACGAAAACTTGACACATCCTGAGAACCTGACGTTCGTCTAGGTTGGTCAGGGAAGATTTCCTCTAGTCAGGACCCACAAGCAACCTTCCTGACTGCGACTCCGACTTTGAGGTTATGAAACTGGTGGACTACGCTTCTCGACTGAGTAACCTTTTCTGGGACTACAACCCTTCCTAACTCCCGTCCGCCTCTTCCCCTACTGTCTCCTACTCTACCAACCTACCGTAGTGACTGAGCTACGTGTACTCAAACCCACTTGAGGTCCTCAACCACTACCTGTCCCTCCGGACCGTACGACACTAAGTGCCCCAGAGTTTCTCAACCTGTGCTGACTCGTTGACTTGACTTGACTTGGCACTCTGTAACAAGTGGGTCCACCAACTTACACTTGTCACTCCATGGCTTTGGTGAAGTAGGTTTCCGTAGTGTCCGTCTCAGAAACCCCCTCAATCTTTTTCCGTGGAAGGGGGACTCGACTGTGTCCGATCTCAGTGAGATTGAGAGACGGGGTGGGAATCAGTTCCGTGTTGGAGACGTCACACGTGGTTCTGGGACTCGAATCGGGTCAGTAAAGGTTATTTCCAGCAACCTTACAGGTCAGTAAGACTTACTGTCACTATACTAATGTGAAGTACATCAACGTGTGGCTGACAGAATATAAGGTCCCTCTTATTCGGACTTGAATTTTCGTTTGTATTCCAATAAGTTTAATCAGCCAAAGAAAGACGTCAGGAAAGACATTCGAGGTTGAGGATCCTCTGACAGACTCATTTCTGATCTCTCAACCCACGACAACTTATCTGAGTAATTTGAGTTATTGTGAATTAGCCGTCTGTACGTCCCCTTTCGAGATACACAGAACATGTAATTTCTAGGGTTCTCTCTCGTCTTGCGTTGGTAATCCCTTTATTTGGGTTAGTTATTGTCAAACGGACGTGTGTTAGGTTCAGTCACACATTGCCATTCTTGGTCCCGACGAAAGTTTTGTTACTGGACGAAGACTGGGATTACTATGAAAGGAGAGTAGGTTGGTTCTCGATATGTCGTAGGTTTAAAGACTTAGAGGTATTTCGGTAATTACATCCTTTGTTTTGGGTTTTTTGACTCAGTAAAGGAAAATAACATCCTCTTCTGAAGTAATGACACCTTCAGACCTTCAGAGATCTTAAATGTCGTACCTTAGTTTAGAAAGAAGAGTGACTATCCTCTCTCTCTCTCTCTCTTGCCTCCCTCCCTCTCTCCCTTTTTCTTCTTTCCTTAGTCAGAAACCCCTACCGAGTTTTAAAAAGACCATCAGTACATACTTACACTCTCAACCTGGTATTTCTTCCGACTCGTGGTTTCTTAACTACGAAAACTTGACACAACAACCTCTTCTGAGAACTCTCAGGG
Organism: Capra ibex; assembly: GCA_006410555.1. Classification (NCBI taxonomy): domain Eukaryota; kingdom Metazoa; phylum Chordata; class Mammalia; order Artiodactyla; family Bovidae; genus Capra; species Capra ibex. The sequence goes on along the minus strand of SJYO01048061.1, from coordinate 56,619,093 downwards.
AACCTGACGTTCCTCTAGGTTGGTCAGGTAGGATTTCCTCTAGTCAGGACTTATAAGTAACCTTCCTGACTACAACTTCGCCTTTGAGGTTATGAATCCGGTGGACTAAGTTTCTCGACTAAGCAACCTTTTCTGGGACTACGACCCTTTCTAACTCCCGTCCCCCTCTTCTCCTGTTGTCTCCTACTCTACCAACTACCGTAGTGGCTGAGTTACCTGTACTCAAACTCGTTTGAGGTCCTCTGTCACTTCCTGACCCTTCAGACCGTACGACGTCAGGTATCGTAAAGGTCCTCACTCTGTGTCGACTCGTTGACTTGTTGTTGTTGTTGTTTTAAGATTGTAAAGGTTTTTTAAAAAGATTGTAAAGGTTCACACATGTTATGTGTGACAGTAACGTTCCCGTCTACCAATTCTGTGTATATAATTTAATATAAGGGCAGAACTACAAAGTTCCTTCTAATCCAATTTGACAGAAAAGTGTGACAGTTTTAGACTCACATTTTGGTTGTGAAGTTTAGATGGCACCTGAAGTCCTTCTAAGGATGTTTTTAATAGGGATACTTTGGTCGGGACACTCCGACTCAAGATCCCTGACCGGATTACTCTTATCGACGGTAAAACCTACTGTATCTGAACTTGACACACTCAGAATTCAGTCTTTTCTAGGGACACTTGGTGGTGTCAGAACGACAAGAAGTTATTGGTCTGTCATCTCGATGTTAAATCAAACTTCACACACACCCCTCTTAAAGGTCACCCTTAGGTTCGGGGTCTCTTACGTTTCAGTTGGGACGATGGTTGTCCTTCATGTAGTCACCCTCGTTTAGGAGACTTCATCGTTCAAAGAAAGTCCTCTATGACACGATTCTAATTTCCCCTTTTTTTTTTTCAAACATTCTTTTCCTTCGTTTACAGTTTGTCCATCGTCTAAATAAAAGTCTTAATACATTTCGTGTTTTTACTTTCCTGAAGGTGACACGTCGCAACGGTACCAATGGGCTAGAGAATAGTTTGTCCTCTTAGTCTGTCTCTTCCCTTTGGATCTTCTCCGTCATTGGTCTCTCCGGACGGAGGTGGGTGGTGGTTGTTCACGAAAAGTAGGTCACCTCCAACAAATACTCCCATATTTTATCTCCTACTGTAAAACGACGAGGTCTATTAAAAATTTCTTAGAACAAAACGTTGCTTCTTATTCTTAGGACGATGCGAAAGATTTTGTACTTTTGTGCTACCAATTTTGTAGTGACAAACGTCCCTAGAGATTTACTTGTCCCCCCTCTCTTGTAGAAATTTTAGAGGAGAGACAAGTGATTTGTTGTTGTTTTTGTTAGAAAAGGATTTGACGTTTGTCTGATATCGGACTTAACAAAAGAATTCTCTCGGCGTACAAAATGGAGGTTTTATAACATCTCCTAAAATAAACCTCCGATGATCAAAATTTTTCCTTGACCGTGCAACAAAGATCTCTAATTTTTCTTTCGGAGGAACCAAAGACGAAATATCAATTGTATCCCACGATTGTCGTATTTATCGGCTCTTACCTCCGTGATAAATGGTGGAAAGAAGAAGACGTGGTCGAGATGGACGGGCATGTTTACCGAGTGGGAGTATTTGGAAATAGGATCTCTTCGTCTCTGAAGTCTAACGAAAGGTTTAGTGTTAGGTCCGGAGTTGGTGGATTGTTGTCGAACGTTTCACGGGAATGGAGGGCACTGTCCATCAACCTTAGACGTATTCCAGGGATCGTACTTTTCTGACCCGACCCCTCCTCGTTCCCGTTAAACTGGGTACAATTAAAGTGGATCAACCTCTTCCCCGCCCTCGTCACCCCTCGTTATTTTCAGTGACAAAAAAATTGTCAAAACCAGAAAATTAATGAGGTGAAGAGTAAAGGGCGTCATCCTTTCGTGATTCGGGTTGGTCCATTTGGAACGTTTCTCCTGTCGATTGTGAACCTGAGCGTCATTGAAACTGAGGAGGCTCTTTCATTACTCTTAGTTGTAAGTGACTCTAGGATGATACCCGACACACAAAGATTCACGAAGCTTACAGTACAATTCACTATGTCCGTCGTAAGGACACTTTATTCATCACAAGAGTAAAGTCATACTCCTGTGAGGTCGAGTCTCTTTTTTCATTTGACGAGATTCAGTGTTTCTTGAATGAACAGTTAGTGAACAACGTGGTAGGTCGTGGTCCCTCTTATCTCGTGATTCACCAGAGTGGGTCGAATCAAAAGGAGGGGTACTTCACAAAACCTTTAAACATCTTAAATAGAAGGTCAAATCGGTACATACACAACTGTATGTATAGTTCAATATAAGAAATATAAAGAGAAAGTATACTGTCCAGCATAAGTGTAAATATTAAAAAAATAGACATATCAATCTAACATAATGGACACTTAAAGTAAAGTCTTATCCTTTCCCTATAGAGTTTTACGCACCAAGAAATTTCCTTCCGAGACTCAGATTCTTTGGGTTCTTGGTGACCTGATTGATCAATGAGGGTTCAAGTACCTCTCAACTGAGATTTAAAGGAAATTTTCAACCCTGTACCTTCGTAAAAAGTTCAGAGTTGACTCTCAGAAACAATGACTGTATGTTCACGTTTAGAAGAATTTTATTTGAGTTGTATAAAGATTTGTCAATCTCTGTCCCCTCTCCTTTCATTTTAGGTTTAAGTAAACTTTCCTATTCAAAGGAAAAGTGACCTTTCAGGTAAAGACACTATATAACAGGAAGTGTAGAGTTTACGAGTAAATCCCAGTCTTTAGTTCGGATCTCGGGACGGGACATCCCCACTCTCCCATCTGACGAATCTCTTCGTTTCGATATCACACCCACGATGTGTGCTTCGACCTTTATCCTCTCTTACGTCCGAAGTAAATCGGGACCCCTTTGCTCTGTTCTCCATCGACGAGTAAAACCACAACAAAGATTCAGAGGGCACCAGTCTCGGTACTTTTCCCCTAAGGGATAAAATGAACAGACATCTTAGGATTGTATAAGTGACCCCGTAAAGAGGTCCCTCTGGACCTGAAACGCGATGAAATTTTATACTTATCATTCGTACAGGTTGATTAAGTGGACAAACCAAAAGACAGACTACGTCTGTCTTTGACGAGAGGGAGGTTGAGAATCTTTCTTCTCATTCCTCTTGTGACCCTTATTATTTAAGAGGAGGTAAGAAGAAAACAATAAAACCCTAGTTACGGAAAGTTGTTAGGGAGTAAGTTGCACATATGTCATATTCTTCTTTGGTGCCCTGAAGAGATCTTGGTTTGACTGAAAAGGTTCAAATAAAGAAAACTATTCTTTGGTACAAAATTACCTCCCTCCCGCGAATCACGATCCTTCGACTTCAAAGTTTAAAATAAGTCCGACATAAACATGTTCTTTGTTATAACAAAAAGGAAATATCTTAGGACTTTCTAATTTAAAGTGTAAAGTTTAGGACGTCTCCTGGGTTCCAGGTTTAGGTTGTGACTTACACACACAAACTGGGGTATAGCAGAACTCTAATTATTATGCCGAATGTATACTCATACTTCACTGTTCTTGGTCATTGTTTCTCGGTGGGTGACGGTCACCCTTGTTGACACCCCGAATGTCGATGTACCATATCTTACTTGACATCATAGAATTGGTGTAGATTGATCCTTTCTTATAATCTTTATTTTGTGCCCGGTGTCATTCCTTTCGTTTGCTCCAATTAGAAATTATACGGAGGTAAAATATGTTAATCTCCGAATTCTGATAACAAGACACAGGGTAAGAATGTCTTATCTTAGAGTCATAAATTTTGACTTTATATGTTGGAAATATTGGGAAATATGAATCCTCAAAATGTTTATTTGAAGAGTAAGAGGTGTTTTCTCCGTCGCGTCTCTTTATTTAACACCCAACACACTTTTGAGACTAGACCTTACAAAAATTCCCTGAACTGATACTACCAGTGTAACATGACAGTTATCTTGTTAGAAGAATCCGGATGGTACGTCCGAAACGTATCGTTTATCGTTAGTGTCCCACAAGGACACTATAATGGTCTTAAGTTTCTTTCCTACGTCTCGTACTCAACAGATTGACTAGGAAAACTCCCATGGAGAAGGTTCTTAAAAGAAGAGACTTTGACTTTCTGGATTTCCAGTTTTAGATAAGTCGTAGTTTGGATGATCTCACCTGGGGTTTGGTTCAAGTAAATTTTAAGGAAATTATATCCAGGAATACCCCGAAGGGACCACCGAGTGTATCATTTCGCAGACGGACGTTACGCTCTCTGGACCCAAGCTAGGGACCCAGCCCTTCTACGGGACCTCTTCCTTTACCGTTAGGTGAGGGCGTGAGAACGGACCTTTTAGGGTACCTGTCTCCTCGGACTATCCGATGTCAGGCACCCCAGTGTTGCTCAGCCTGTGCTGACTCGAAGAAGTGAAAGTGAAAGTACCGCGTAGTTGCTTTGTGTTACTTTTAAAATCTTGAAACTGCAACGTAGTAAAGTCAAGAAGGGTTGGAGTTGCTCCATGGATGCATAGAGAACGAAATAAAATGGTGGTACTGAAGAGTGTCAGTAGAGTAGGGATAAACGAAGAGGAAACAACAACAACTCAGAGATTCAACACAGACTGAGAAAACACTAGAGTACCTGACATGGGTGGTCCAAGAAGACAGGTACCCTAAAGGGTCCGTTGTTATGACCTAACCTAACGGTAAAGGACACAGAGGACTTAACCGTCCATCTAAGAAATGGTGACTCGGTGGTCACTTCACTCACTTCGGTGAGTCAGCACAGAGAAACGCTGGAGTAACTGACATCGGGTAGTCCGAGGAGACAGGCACCTTAAAAAGTCCGTTCTTATGACCTCACCCAACGGTAAAGGAAGAGGTCCCCTAGATTGACTCGGTGGTCCCTTCGGGTAAAAAGTGATACAAGTTTGTCTTCGTACTTTCCAGTTTTACTAGATAGAAGTCATCGTTATGCTCAGTAAGTGTCGTCTTTGGACGATTCATGAGCCATTAGATGTCTACTTCATTCCCAATTTTAGGGAATCCATTCACTTCAGCGAGTCAGACTGAGAAACGCTGGGGTACCTGACATTGGATGATCCGAAGAGGCAGGTACCCTAAGAGGTCCGTTCTTATGACCTCACCCAACGGTAAAGGAAGAGGTCCCCTAGAAGGGCTGGGTCCCTAGTGTGGGCCCAGAGGGCGTAACCTCCGTCTGCGAAATTGGAGACTCGGTGGTCCCTTCGGGAACTTGAAATACTTAAGTGGAGTGAGCGTCTTCTGGTACGAACAGAAACCGAAGGACTTTTATGAGGGAGAAATAAAAAATCAACGTTTTTCATACGTCAGAGTCCTTATACTTCCTACTCACGTTTCATTATTTTGGTTATAGTATTCACCGAATATATACGAATCGAGAATATCTCCCAAGTACAATATGGATCTATTTTGAATCTTATTTTAATTAGACTACTTCTTTTAGTTCGTGTCTGTTCGAAGGAGTCAAAGGACGAATGAGGATATCCGTACGTCAGAAGAAGTACCAGCAGAGAGGAAGGTAGAAACGATAGGGGATGGGGATGTCAACAGGAACTCGTTAATACATTAACGAGTGAAGGGAATCCCAATTCACAATTTCTGGACTCCAGTTTCTTAAAGACACTAAACCCCGAACACTAACAAACACCCCTAATAGTCGTCCTAAAAGTACAACTTCCTCTTCTTTCCCTGTGAGTCTCTTCTTTTTCTCAAATCGTTGTAATTCAGACTAAGGAGTCCTATACTACTCAGAACCCAGGTTTCGACCTTTCCTATGTTACCCTGGCCACGAATCTTACAGATCTCAAGTCGGAGTGTTGGTCCGTTCGGTTGTGACGATGATGATTATTATTACCATTATTTTTCTTCTGAACAAAATACGAAGTCCTACTGTCCAGAATTCTTATTTCGACCAAATAGAGTCCACATTCTGTTACAGTTCCAGTTCTTCCGAAGACGCGAAACACTCATTTAGAGGTGGTTAGAAGAATTATCGTGTACGTTAAGGAAATTGTCTCCCTGTTTCAAAAACAGGGTGGTGTTAATCTCTATTTTCGAAATTTTTTTATCTTTACGTATCCTTTCCACTGTATGACCATAACTAGACGAAGTCAGCTGCACGTTTACTACCATAGTCCTCAAAAGAACCAAGGGATGACACGGGACAGAGAAATCTATTTTTACATCAAAAAAAAAAAAATATAGACAGAAAGGTGTACGAGGGAAGACTCGGAAGTAGATAATTATTAGGGAGACAGGAGGTCACCCTAACGAGAGTAAGTAAGTTATAGGATTCACGGTTCGTTCCCGGATCCACGACCTAGTTAGTGTCCCCTATTTTATCTTCAGGAAAGGGGCTCCTTTTCTGTTTCGTCTCCTATCTTTCAGTACATAGGCCTTTCTTACGACGTTGAAACTTATCTCACCAACCACAGTGGGATTCTTCCTCTACGAATTTTGGGACGTCCTCCGTTCCCTCACTTGTAAAGTCCGTCTTCTTCATGTTTCCAGAACCTAATTCTGTCTACACGCGAGTTCTATACACTTCCTCGGTTACTTTCCTTTAGTACCGTTTTGACCGAAAAGAAGGTTCACTAGACCCTTCGGCACCCTCCGCATTACGCGGGACTTAACGTGAAAATAAAAAAATTTACATAAATACATAAATAACCGACAGAACCCAGAATCAACGTCGTGTATCCGACAAGCAATGTCTCGAGTCCTAAGAGAGATCAACACCAAGTCCGAGGTCTTGAGTCCGAGTCATCAACGTTGTACACCGGAATTAAAGTACACCCTAGAATCAAGGGACAGGTCCTTGACTTGAGTACAGGGGACGTAACCTTCCACCTAAGAATTGGTGACCTGGTACTCACTTCACTTCACTTCAACGAGTCAGTACAGGTTGAGAAACACTGGGGCACCTGACATCCGGTGGTCTGAGGACGGAGGTACCCTAAAAGGTCCGTTCTTATGACCTCACCCGACGGTAAAGGAGGAGGTCCCCTAGAAGGACTGGGTCCCTAGCTTGGGCCCTGAGGGCGTAACGTCCGTCTGCGAAATTGGAGACTCGGTGGTCCCTTCGGGCGACCTGGTACTCCCTTCAGGGACTTAATGTGAAATTATCCTTGTAGGACCGACGACACGACTCTGATCTAACTTTTTGTGTTCCCGTCTCCTTCCCTCGGGTTGATTCTCCGACTACATCGTCTAGGTCCACTTTCTACTACCACCGGACCTTTCGGGGATCAGTGATCCCACAATCGTCACCTCCACCGTCCTTCACTAGTCTACGACCTATTTAAAACTTACCTGTGGTTGTCATGAATGATTAATTATCTGTGTCCCGAACTCTTATTCAGCACAGGTTAAGAAGCACTGGGGTATCTGATCGGATGGTCCTAGAGGACAGGTACCCCAAAAGGTCCGTTCTCATGACCTCACCCCACGGTAAAGGAAGAGGTTATTCTTATTCTCTTCTCAGTTTCTATTGAGACTTCGAAACCCGAAACTGTCAACGTTCTTACCTCAACAATAGACGACCCCACTCCTTCCAGAACCTTCCTAGTCCATACCTCACCTGAGAGTCCTCGAGTCAAAACTCACGAGTAATCTGTAGGTTCACCTCTTCAACTTGTACTTCAACATCGGGACCCCTCTTCAGGTCTGATCATAAATTCAGTCCTCTAATCCCACTTTAGTGACATCTTCACTCATATCTGGTTTTTTCTGTTCTCCTCCAGTTCACTCACACAGTCCTATTCTCACTAGTGTGGAGAGTTTACGACGTCCTTTACTCCTGACAAGTAACTGACAACTTAAATCGGTGGACTACAGAAACTATTGGAACTGTCCCTTGAAAGTTATCTTTCCACCTGTGTGTGGGGGGCTGGGGTGGTCGTGAGTGATCTCAATTACCTCCTCTCTTACTCTCTACTCCTCAATCTCTGTTATTTGTGTCATCTGGAGAAAGTTCCACAACACAACTCTTTCTTTTCTCTTTGGTCCGTTACCGAACTTTCCCCTTGTACTTAAGTTTTCTAAAACAAAAATTCTACTTTCTTTAGAATCACCCAAACATACACCGACCCTTTCTAGGTCCTTTTTACTTTTTGTGAACACTTTTCTACTTTTCACCTTCACAATCAACGAGTCAGTACATACTAGGAAACGTTGGGGTACCTGACGTCGGGCGACCTGAAGAGACAGGTACCTTAAGAGGTCCATTCTTATGACCTCGCCCAACGGCAAGGCAAGAGGTCCTTTAGAAGGACTGGGTCCCTAGTTTGGGTCCAGAGGACGTAACGTCCGTCTAAGCAATAGTAGACTTTGTGGTCCCTTCGTAGTCAGGCACCCCGACGTCTCCGGCTGTGTCGACTCACTGATTTCAGATCACAGAAATTTTATAACAGATGTGAACCAGACGAGTTAATCGAGGGAGAGAACACAGTAGAACTCTACTGGATCGAGACGGGTGGTACCGAGGATTTAACGGATAGTTACTTGATAAAAGGTACAAAAAGTATGACTTGGGGAGAAAGGTAACTGGAAAAGGAAAAATCTTTGGGAGGTGAGAAATGATAGACCATATGGAGATCGGAGAACCGGGAGAGAGGTCTGGGGATAAAGAGACGGTCTATGAAGTTTACAATCCCAAGACAACCTAAAAGAGTCGGTAGAAGAGTAAACTGTTTCCTTGTGGTGACTAGGTTTAGGTCGTCTCTGTGGTCTTAAAGAGATGTCCCTCTTCATCCTCTAAACGGAACTTCGACTCAAATGTCTCCTTAGATCTATGAAAATAACCGTATTGAGAGAAATAAACCCTGTCGAATAACCCACGAACATATTCTTCATGGTATAGAAAAGTTTACAGTTCCTTTATAAACTCTCTCTTCCCCTTCCTCCTTCCTTTTCTTTCTCCTTCCCTCCTTTTGACTTTTGACTTTACTTATTTACAAATTAGTCCCTGAAGGGACCGTCAGGTCTCCAATTCTGTTGAGAGAAGGTCACGTCCCCCGTGTCCAAGTTAGGGTCCACCCCCTTGATTCTAGAACGTACGGGGACGTCACGTCGGTTTATACTCTTTTTTTTTTTAAATTACAAATTAGTTGTCAAAAATTTAGTACACTCGCCAGACGTTACATTGAGCATACTAATGGATAAATTTTATAACATGTACTTAATAAAACTATATAAAATATACTACACCTTTTCTCGGAGGTTTCGACTCTCACGAAGCCCAGATGGTTTGTCTCAATAAATGACTTTTGGTTGGGGTTTGACGAAGGGTTCACGTGTGAGAGGAAAGGCTAACAGACGACGTGTGTCAGTGGAGTCACTGGGGTCCGTAGGGTTTATGTTGTGTGGGGGTCATTTTAGCAGAAAGAAGGGTTTACACGAAGATGTCAAATACGACATCTTCGTCGTACCCGAACTCACAGTCGGTCAAAAGATCCAAGTACAACACCTTTCGTTCTTAAATTTACCCAGGAACTCCCTGAAGGGACCACCAGGTCTCCGACTGAGGTGTGAGGGTTACGTCCCCTGGCCCAAACTAGGAACCAGTCTCTTGATCTAGGGTATACGGTGTTGATTCTCAAACGTACGACATTGATTTTAAGGACGTACGGCGTTGTTTCTAGTTTCCAGACGTTGATTGTACGACGTTGATTGTGAGTCGTCTCGGTTTATTTATATATTTTTATTCACAAAAAAAATTAGGAAATTTTTTTCATTTTGGTTTACCCTAAAACGGTCAATGATTCTTAATATAAAACGGTTAATGATTCTTAACATTCTTTCTGTCCCTTTTCTCACTAGTGTTCCGTCTCGACACTCGTGTACTCACGTTATTTGAGACCATTCCCGACATTACCCCGAAGGGTCCACCGCGACCACCATTTCTTGGGTGGATGTTCACGTCCTCTATATTCTCTGAGTTCAAGCTAGGGACTCAGCCCTTCTAGGGGACCTCCTCCCGTACCGTTGGGTGGGTTCATAAGAACGGAGCTCTTAGGGGTTCCTGTCTCTTCGGACCGTCGGATGTCAGGTATCCCAGCGTTTCTCAGCTTGTGCTGCCTTCACTGACTTGTGTGCGTGTGTGTTTCCGACATTATCTTGTAACAGTCCTACGGCACTTCTTGTTCCCTTCCTCTCCAGTTGTCATACAAACCTCTCCCTTGTCCTCTCCCATTGTAACGTAGATCTGTTCTTTCTGGACACGTCAGGTCCCTTACCGATCCTTTCTCTCCTCCTCTTCTACTCGTACTTGATCACACCAACGGGTCCCGGTGGTCGTCTAAAGACCCACGTCATCTCCTCTATCCCTTCCCCCGAACGTGACGTAGTCCCCAGGAACAAATGGTCCTCAGTCTCAACGGTGAAAAGCGACTCCTATTACCCTTCAGTGTCTCCTTTAGATTCGTCCCTTGTTTACTCTAGGCTAAACGAAAACCCTTTTTATTGAAACCATCGGTTCTTCCCCTATTTACTCCTGGTCCGACCTCACCTCTCTTAGGATTATCTACCGACGTTCGTAGGTCTGTTCTCTGTTACTCTGACTTGCTTCTGTCTCGTCACTCCTCCTTTCCTTCCCTCCCACTCCTTCCTCAATGCCCCATTTGACTACCGGTGTCAGTGCTAGCTACGACGCGTTGCACCCCACCCTCTTATCTCGACCGCACCTGACCGGAGACCGAGTCTCCGAGTAGACTACGTGCTCTCCTGATTTACTTTAGTACACACGAACCCTGTACCTTCTGCACGTTTTTTATAATAAAGAGGAGTAAAAGGAGGGAATAAGGACCGTGGTAGTGGATGGGTCAGAGACACCGGTCTTTACACCCTTACTAAGATGGGAGGAGACAGGAACTGGGTGGTGTCCGTCTCAGTGAGCGTCGTCTACGGTGGTTTACCCATTTCCCCTACTATCTCTGGTTCTCTCCCCTAGGTAGGAGTATTTCGACTGTCAGACGGAGACTGGACCGAAATATAAAAACTTACTCTCCCGGTTGTCTTCGGGTCCACTCCCCGCGCGTCCCGACCGCCGGTCTACTCATGTCATTCAAGGGATGTATCCTTGTTCAAGGTAAGGGTCTCTCGCAAGTATTCAGGTTAGACAAGTAAGTCAGGTTGTTTCAATCGGAACCATGGGTTGATTGTGTTGACCGATATATGATGACATTACATTACCCAAATATTATGAAAAGTGTGTTTATTATGTAATTTTTTGTTTGTTTTTTATTCCTTTTGTAAAAATTAGAATGTCATGTCATGGAACTTTTCATATCATCGTGTTATGTTGTCGACCGCATATCCCCGACCGGAGTTCACTTGTCCGTTCTTCTCAACCTCCTCTCTCTCCTCTACCCTCTACCATCTCGACTTCCCGCCTCTTCCGTCACCGTGGGGTGAGGTCATGAGAACGGACCTTTTAGGGTACCTGCCTCCTCGGACCATCCGACGTCACGTACCCCAGCGATTCTCAACCTTTGCTGACTCGCTGAAGTGAAAGTGAAAAGTGAAATTACGTAACCTCTTCCTTTTCCGTTGGGTGAGGTCACAAGAACGGACCTCTTAGGGTCCCTGCCGCCTCGGACCACCCGACGGCAGACACCCCATCGTGTCTCAACCTGTGCTGACTTCGCTGAATCGTCGTCGTCGTCGTCGTCGTTTCGACTTCCCAGTAGTCGTCATCCTCCCATTCGACCTTAAAGTGAGTACGGACTGTAACTACCTTGCGTACAAACGTAGAAACTTTCAGACGTCGAACTTCCAATCACACATCCCTGAATGACACATGAAGGATTTAGTTACCGAGACGGGGGTAGTACGGGTAGGACGGACCCAGAGAAGAGAGGAAAGGGTCGAGGGTAAGTGACCGAGGGGCCAATTGTTCACAAACCGAACGATATCTCTGACCTTTACCCAGACTTTCCAATAGGTATGAGAGGGGTTCCCTTTACCAATTATTCGATCTGACGTTTGTCTCAGCTTATGTCAAACCCCAGTAAAAAATTCCTCTCCCACAAAATAAAAGTATTTGTTATTCCTGACCGTGTCTACATAATTGTCTTTTGTTTGAATACCAATAGGTCCCCCTCTCGTCTCCATCTCCCGGTTCCCTCCCTATTTCACTCTCAAACCCTAGCTGTATATGTGTCATGATGCATATTTTATCTATTGATTTTTCCTAGATGACTTATCGTGTCCCTAGACATGAGTCATGAGACATTACAGGACATACCCTTTCCTTAGATTTTTTCTCACCTAAACTAAACACATACATATTGACTAAGTGAAACGACATGTCGTCTTTGATTGTAACGTTTAGTTGATATGCGGTTACTTTGTAAAAATTTTTTTATTATTCCTGACCTTTTCCGTTTTGATTACCCCTGTCTTTTGTCCACGTAAGAACGGTCCGTGACCCTGGTAGGGGTTTCGCTTTACAAATTATGGAGCCAACATCCCAATCAATGTACTGACGACATAAAAAAAGTTTTCCGTACGTTGATTGACATGTAATTTTTCGTATTTAAACTGACATACATTTAACATGGAGTCATTTGGGCTGAAAAATTTATTTGTTTACTTGTTTATTTACATATTTATTCATCCATCCTTCCTAAGTCATTTACAAACGATTTCACTAAGACTGACTCACTATTTCGTAATGGACAGTCGTGACGTCTGAACTGAGGAAGGACCTTTCGAACGTAAAATTACACGCTTGTACGAGTCAGTATAGGTTATAACGCTGGGGGCTCTGATATCGGGAGGTCCAAGGAGACAGATACCTTAAAAGGTCCGTTCTTATGACCTCACCCAACGGTAAAGGAGGAGGTCCTCTCGAAGAGTTGGGTCCCTAGCTTGGGTTCAGAGGTCGTAACCGTCCTCCTAAGAAATAGTTACTCGGTGGACCCTTAGGGTACGTAAAATTGTCTCTCAAGAATTTCTTTTTCGGAACTTTAGGGTTTCTTCAATCATAAGTCATCCTACTCGATAAAGTTTACGTTTCATAAAATAATGTTAGACTTCCCTCTCAAGATCTACTTTCCTTTCCGGACCTCCGTCCCTCGTCCATTCTGGAACGGACAGAGTGTTAAATGTTTGGTGCCTTTCTTCTATAAAAACATTCATTTATAGGAGGAGATGGTCAAGAGGTGTCAAAGGTTGTCTCCGGACTCAAAAGGACCGAATAATAGACCCGGAAACTGCAGTCTAAGAATGACCTTTTTGTCGAGAATAAATGGCCTCCAATTTTTCTACGTCCTCTGTAGTCTCACCGTCCAAGCTAGGGACCCACCTCTACTAGGGGGTCTCTTCCCTTACCAATAGGCGAGGTCATAAGAACGGACCTCTTAGGGTACCTGTCTTCTCGACCCACCCAATGTCAGGTACCCCAGCATCTCAGCCTGTGTTGACTCGTCGCCTAGTGTGTTTTCCTGTGATATTGATTTAAGTCTGCCCTTACTCTTAGTCACGGACCGTCGACCTTGTCTGTGCTAAATTTCAGTTGGTCTTTCATATTTGACAATCCATATTTTATTCGATGTGCGTATACGACATGTTGTGTCCCTTATGTCGGTAATAAAATATTATGATATTTACCTCTTATATTTAATATTATGTATATTTAATATATATTTATATATTTAACATTGATAACATGTGGACATCGAATATATTATAACATATCGATATGAAGTTATTCTTTACATTTTTGTTTCTATTTTTTCATTCATATATTTATTCCAGCTGGGTCCGACTTTAAATAGGGACTGGGTGACGTATACCCGGTTCGGTTTACCACCGAAACTCGACTGGTGGAAAGAGGGTAGGGCGACTCGACGGTCAGTCCACCGTTTACTGATCTGACTAAAATCGGAGCAAGACGACGAAACCCAGACGGTTCTTGGTCGTCTTGTGGGGTCTGCAGGAATGTTTCCTTTAAACTAAAGAGATTTTAAGTGAAAGGCTACGACATAACGGTTTCGTACAGTGAAAAGAAAAATTAGGTTTAAAAGAGTAGTGTCTCCTGTTCCTAGGAGAAAATGTTTGGTAAGTCCCTTGATTGAGAAAAAGATTCGTTAAGTTGTGGCGTCTACAGTTTAAGGACTGAAAAGACGGCGGGACCTGCGAAGAGTGGCGAAGCAAAGGGGACTCACGTGCACTTGTGTGAAAACTTGGTTACTTGTCGTGGATAGTGGAAACCGTCGTTTTTCACCTCCTCACTGTGAAAGGTGTCCCACAGCAGGGACTGTGAGGTGGGACCACTCCCCACCCTCCTCCCATGACGGACAAGGGGGGTCCCATTCATCAAGTAGTCACACTGGTCTTAATAGATAAGGAGTCGGAGGGACTCTCCGTCCAAGTCTTCTTCCTTCGCAACACGACCTCTCCTCCCCTGTCACTGGTCTCGTCCCCACCGGAAAAGAGGAACACGAAACCCGGTTCTACAGACCCTTTGAGCCCTTGTGTTCGTCGAGAGTGTGAGGGTCAGTCGACAGGGATTTTGTAAACAGTGGATCGAGACGGGTTAAGACAGGGATTTGACGGGGAGGTTTTAACTTAGGAGAAAATGTTGTGAACTAGACCGCGGAGGCTGAGACACGAAGGGTCCCCGTGTCGGGAATACCTCGAAAGACTCGGGGCGGAGGGAGGGATGGGGGTTATTGTTGTTTTGTGTTTCTCAGTTCGGGAAATTAACGAAGGAAGGATGGTTCTCCCGTTGAACTCTAACAAGATTGAGAACGGACGTCTCAACTACTTTCCCAAGATGAAGAAAACTTCAAGTCATTTTCGATTGAAAATACCCGAAGGGACCACCGAGTCACCATTTCTTAGACGGACGTCACGTCCTCTGTTCCCCTGTCCCCCAAGCTAGGGACCCAACCCTTCTATAGGGGACCTCCTCCCTTACCGATGGGTGAGGTTATAAGAACAGACCCTTTAGGGTACCTGGCTCCGGGGACCTCCCGAAACCACGTACCCCCAGTCTGCGCTGATTCGTTAGTTCACTCGTACGTGTGCGTTGTGCGTATGTTTTCGACTGAAAATGACTCACGAATGATATCACGGCCTGTAGTGCGACTGGAGGTAATACAGTCAATTAGGTGCGTACCTTTGTCTCGACGTCTCTCCGTCACCGATCGTTGTCTACGTCAACCCTAACTTTAGGTACTGGACGGTATTGGTGTCGATGATTTGAGAGAAGTGATTTGATCCAGTGGTCAGGGAGGACGAGAGGGATGTGTGTCGGGGTCAGACAAGATTAACCCTAACTCCTGGGTTGTTTCCCGCTGTACCTTTCATGAAATAACCAGACTTCCGAAATACCTTGAGAAGGTCTTTTAAGACACCAGATAGGTCAGTTTACCTGTATGTTTTGGTCCTTTATTTGTACATATCCTTCTGTAGAGTCCTCTTTATATTTCGAAAGTTACAAAATAGTGTCACATTCTTAGACTGTCACAACTCAAGCCAAGCCAAGTCAGCCAGTCAGCACAGACTGAGAAACGTTGGGGTACTTGACGTCGTACGATCCGGAGGGATAGGTAGTGGTTGAGGGCCTCAAATGAGTTTGAGTACAGGTAACTCAACCACTACGGTAGGTTAGTAGAGTAGGAGACAGTAGGGGAAGAGGAGGACGGAAGTTAGAAAGGGTCGTAGTCACAGAAAAGTTTACTCAGTCAAGAAGGGTAGTCCACCGGGTTCATAACCTCAAAGTCGAAGTCGTAGACAGGAAGGTTGTTTATAAGTCCTGACTAAAGGAAATCCTACCTGACCAACCTGGAGGAACGACAGGTTCCCTGAGAGTTCTCAGAAGAGGTTGTGATGTCAAGTTTTCGTGGTTAAGAAGTCACGGGTTGAAAGAAATATCAGGTTGAGAGTGTAGGTATGTACTGATGACCTTTTTGGTATCGGAACTGATCTGTCTGGAAACAACCGTTTCATTACAGAGACGAAAAATAATACGACAGATCCAACCAGTATTGAAAGAAAGGTTCCTCGTTCGTAGAAAATTAAAGTACCGACGGTAGTGGTAGACGACACATTATTGACATTTATAACACAATCTGTACAAATTTCATTGAGAAAAAATACTAATATTTAAAAAAATTAAGTAATTAAATAAAATTAACCTCCGATTGATGAAATGTTATAACACCACCAAAAACGGTATGTAACTGTACTTAGTCGGTACCCACATGTACACAGGGGGGACATGTACACAGACTAACATTTAAAATTTGTAAGAGTAACATCTTTTAGACCCTTTATGTTTTTTTTAATTTGGTTTTTACTTAGAATGTGTGTATCGGTAGGGGGTGTCAATTGGAGTTATATTACAATGTAGTGATATAATATATATTGGAGTTAGTGATTATATAACCACCCAAAGGAAAGTTAACTCGAAGGAACCACCAAGTTGATCATTTCTTAGGAGGACGTTACATCCTCTGGTCCAGGTTAGGGACCCAACCCTTATAGGGGACCCCTTCCCTTACCGATGGGTGAGGTCATAAGAACGGACCCTTTAGGATACCTGTCTCCAGAAAAAAGATGTACTTATACATATATAAAAGATTCATCCTACGGATACTATATTTTTATGTATATGAACCGAAAAGCGATCTATAATACAATCGGTCGTAAAAAAGGACATTAATAAATCTTTTATCGCAAGATTACCGACGTCAAATAAGTTATTTGTTATTAAATAAATTGGTAGAGGGATTTCAACCCGGAAAGTCAAAAAGGGTTAAAAAGTGACAATACACTTTACGGTAGAGGGAGTTATAAAGGAGTTCTAACAAATGATTTTTGTATTAATGACTCAGTTCTCTTGAAAATATTAAAACATTTGTAAAAAAGATGTATGTTAAATTACTAAGATTCATAAGTATAACAAGAAATATACTAACAGGTTTTCTTTCACAGTTCGAATATAACTTATGTCGTAACAATCGAAACATATCGATTTTAGGAAAACCATTTTGGCAGTAGAACTGAACTTACTTATTTAGAAGTTTTGCTTTTTTTCTGTTAACGTTTATTATGGATAGAAACGTCTCGTCATCCACAAATTTCCGAAGTCTTATAGAACTCTCTTAAACAATACTAACTTCTATATCAGATGTCCTTAAAAAAAATTTTTCTTTTTAAAAAGAGGTTTTACTTTTCAACTAATATTCGTTTTTATGTTCGTGTTCTTCCGACTTAATCACCACTAACAATTTAAACTTCCTTAAGAACTTGGAAACTAAGTAAGGAAAGATTTTCGAAAAAGTCTACAGTCGAAGGATTCCAAAAATACAAGAGACGACGTAAACCGTTTGGGCCAATTTACAGTTACTATTTCTGACAATCCTTCTTGTAACACGAAACCACTCAGTGATATGAATTGGAAGTTATCGATTCTTCGGTTAACAGACGTTGGACTCGACCCATCTGGGAAGGAAAGAAAGGAGAAGGATTATCAATGGGTCTAAAGACGAGTAAATTGTAGAGGAATCCTGGATCTCGTTTGCACCCGTCTTCTGTACTTTCTTATATTTGGAGTTTAGGTAGTTAAAACAATGTCAGTTGAGATTTACTTCGTCTAAAAGACATACTGTACCCGTTATGACTAATCATCGAGGATGGTGGGACTTCCTTGTAACGGCCCACCACCCCTCTGTTTCCTCGAATCCTCTGACAGTTGGTAGGGTCCTACGACCCGGTCTTTCCGTAACACAGTCGTCGACTGTAACTTTTGTCCTCGTTATGAGTCTATCTGAAGTGTAAAACAACATTAACAAATCAGCGAGTCAGCACAAGTTGAGAAACGTTGGGGTACCTGATATTCGGTGGTCCGAGAAGACAGGTACCCTAAGAGGACCGTGTTTATGACCTCACCCAACGGTAAAGGAAGACGTCCCCTAGAAGGGTTGGGTCCTACTTTAAGAGGAGAGGACGTGACCGTCCACTTAAGAAATGGTGACTCGGTCGACCTTTCGGGTGAAGTGTAAATCCATCTCAAAACGTTTAAAGTTTTCCAGAAGTGTATATACACCAGTAAATCTAGGGGATTACGAGATTTCTTTATTAGTAGGTATAAGATCTTTACCTCGTCGTGTCTGGGAGTCTCTCCAATTTACGAAACGGGTGATAGTTTTTCGGACATCCATCGTCCTAATTTATAGTTTTGGCTACAAGACTAACGTTGGGAACATTTGAGGGGTCGACGGGAGAATATTGTTTTAAAATAACTCAGGATGACCTACGGTTTAGGAGGAGATCTATTTTCTCCTATTGACTCGAGGAAGTTCCTCGAGTTCTAAATAGTTTTCCTTGTCTATCTTTGACTTCGACATTATGATTCACTACCTTCGGTATAGACTCTAAGTACCATCGTTTCATGAAATCTAAAGTTCACGCCGGTTTGACAGAATATTCCTTTGTCGGTGATTACATTACTATTCCTTCCTGAAATCTGAATTGTGTAGAGAAGAGAGAAGAGAGAACGGGATTTAGAGTACCACCACCAAATCAACGATTCAACATAGGTTGAGAACGTTGGGGTACTTACCATCGGACGGTCCGAGGAGACAGGTGTCCTAAGAGGTCTGTTCTTATGACGTCACCCAACGGTAAAGGAAGAGGTCCCCTAGAAGGGTTGGGTCCTTAGCTTGGACCCAGAGGACGTAACGTCTGCCTAAGGTATTTAGGTTTGATTAAGAAGACCGTTATGATGCACCACCCAATTCTTGAATCTGAAACCTAAATTTTGGACCAAGACGGTGAATGACCGAGAACTCGTTCAATTGGGACTCGTTCACCGGTTGGTAAGATTCGGAGTGAAGGGTCGAGTCAGGTCACCCTTACTGACGTTATCATAGACGGTAGGTTCACCGATACTCCCGATTTTCTCTGTTGCGTCATCTTCAAGAACTATGGAACGGTCCACAGGTGGTCCCGAAATTATTTATGATCCTCCTCCTCCGCCTCTTCCGGTACCGTGGGGTGAGGTCATGAGAACGGACCTTTTAGGGTACCTACCTCCTCGGACCATCCGACGTCAGGTACCCCAGCACTTCTAGCCTCTGCTGACTCGCTGAAGGGAAAGTGAAAAGTGAAAGTACGTAACCTCTTCCTTTACCGTTGGGTGAGGTCACAAGAACCGACCTCTTAGGGTCCCTGCCCCCTCGGACCACCCGACGGCAGATACCCCAACGTGTCTCAGTCTGTGCTGACTTCGCTGAATCGTCGTCGTCGTCGTCGTCGTCCTCCTCCTCCTACTGTTACTACTGACCCATGGAACTAATGCTCTTCCCCTTTCCTTTTACAGTAGTGCTATCCGTTTCTATAGAGTTCCTCCTGTGTTCCTCGTGATCGGTCTTTCCTTTATATTAAACCTAATCAACGTTCTTGTTACCCGGTGACTCTAACTCTCACAACCTAGACTCACTCTTTACAAACGCAAAGTTAGTCTCCGTCCAGATGGTCCTTCGATTCGAAATTCTGGGAAGAAAACGTTTCCGGGGAAGGTTCCGGGACTGTTGGACAAACACACCAGTACAGACAAACATTCGACACGTCTAGAATTCGAAATAGTCGGAACCACACAGGGTCCCCCACGACCGACGTCGTAGAAAAGGATAGGATACTGTGGAGAAGTAGACTCGACCTTCGATGACGGTTAGTTCGTCCCGTTCGTAGAGACTTTAGACAAACGGTAAGAACACTAACGAAAACAGGTCTAAATCTAAACTACATCTCTGACCCCTGGCAGTCGTCTTTACCCACTCACCAAGTCTCTTTTCTCTTGACACCGTCCTGTGTACCCCGTACTTTTTCTGATAGAGGAGCCCGAAGTGACCACCAGGTGACCAATTCTCAGACGGAACGTTACATCCCTTGTGGTCAAGCTAGGGACCAGGTCCTTCTGGGGTGTACGGCACCTCGTTCAATCGGGTACGCGGTGTTGCTGACCTCCGGTACATGAGGTCTCGGGTGCGAGGTGTTGGTCTCTTCGGTGAAGTCACTCTTCGGGCACACGGTGTCGATCTCTCTTCGAGGGTGAGTTGTGTCGACCTCTCTTCGAGGGTGAGCTGTGTCGACCTCTCTTCGAGGGTGAGCGGTGTTGATCTCTTTCGGGTATATCGGTGCTTGTGAGTCGTATCGGCGTTTATATATAATTAATTGATTAATAAAAAAGTTTTTTCTCTGATAAAGGAACTGGTTCGGAACCAGTCTAAGGAGTCTTGAAAGAAGAGTTGATCCTCGGTTGGTGATTTTAAGACACAGGTAGAAAAGTAGTGGGTCAAAATCGTTTTTTACGACGGCACAGTCAACTGGTTCTTAGAGTGGGAGGTATAGACTTGTTTAAGAAGTAGGGGTCCCGGGACGGAAGTCGTTTTTATAATAGTTCAACCAAATCGGTCTTACGGAGACATGGGGACTACAAAGGAGAACCACTAAAAGGTAGATATGGAACTAGGAACCGATAACTCGGGGTGAACGGGTACCATATGAGTCTTAACTCGAGTCAAGATATCTGACTCGTGGCAAATATGAATTAACGGTAAGTCGTGTTATTAAGGAATACAATAATAATTTACACATAGGTAAATTTTTTTTCTTTTTCTTTATTTATAAATAATTTTTTATTATTTACACATAAGTTAATTGAAACTACTGTTGGGAAGAGGATCGGAGCGAGAGAGAGGAAAACCATTAAGTTAACACTGCAATTTTTGAACTCTCCTACAACGAAGGTCCGATGTCATTCCTTCGACACGACGATGACACAGTATCAAGGGTGCGTCCCGACCTTCACTGAGTAAAAGAACAATTGGACACGATATATATGAGGTCTTTTTACTCAACCGTAAAGATTCTTATGGACTCTCTTTTCTTGTCTGTAAAAAGAAAGAGAAGGACAGTAGACTTTGAGAATTTAGTATCTGACACATCATACCCCCAACCCCCCTCGACTTTATGTGTGAAGAGGGGTCTTCCTCCCCGGTGTTGTCCGAGGGGTGGGGGGTGACGGTGGTAGCTGTCGGGTCATAGTTTATCAGAGAGATTGCGACTTCTTTAAAAGAAAGGTTTTTATGTTGTCACCAACAACTGTAGGAAGTAGCACGTTTGGTTGTTTCTTGATAATTTATGGACCTTGTTTGTCTCGGACAAAGAAGAAAAAGAGTTTCGAACAAAGACTAGGAAACTACCTCTTGAACCCGATCTATTTTTTCTTCGTGTCTTGCTGTTCAGTAGTAGGGTGTTTATAAAGTAAGAGAGTGGAGTGTCGAAATCTATGTGGACCCTTTCTGTCTCTGCTTATCGACTTTCTCACTGATACATGAACTTCCGTAAGTATGGTCATTAGATTCTCCTTATTTTTCTCATTTTGGTCCTTATTTTGGGTACAATTTTACGTTAAATACAGACTTTCATCAAGAGACACACCTTTGACCTTAATACCTTCTTAGTCACCATTCGGGAAAACCCCCACTCCAACCAACTAAATACAGAGTGTCGTTGGGTGAGGTCATAAGAACGGACCTGTGAAGGCACCTGTCTCCTCGGACCGTCCGTTACCAGGTCTCCCAGTGGTTCTCAACTCGTACTGACTTCTCTGAATCGTACGTGTGTGTCAACACAATGATCCCACTTTGACCTGAATTGCTATAACAAAGTTGAAGAGTCCTGTGAAGAAGGATCTTTTCTCCGTTAATTGTCCTTCCTCCTCCTTTACAACCTTGTTGTTACCGATTTAATTTTACTCAAACCGGAAAATGTACCATTTAAGGTCACTCTAGGTACGGAGCCCCTCCCGCTACCTGGGTCAAAAGGAGCCAGGGTACCACAACGATGTGGTGTGAGGAGATAAAACCTTGTAAAATTTTAAGTTACATTTTTAAAGACAGAACTTATTTCTATTAGGTTCCCCGGATACTTTCTACGACCGTCTCCCAGAGGAAAGGTCACACTAACTAATAGAGTCCTTGGATGTGACTGACCCAACGGGTTCCGGGAAGTGGAACCCCTTCCAGGACTGGAATAAACCTTTTGGGTAGAGTAAGAGACTTTCACAGTCCATTCACTTGAAAAGTCATCTCTACGGACAATTAAAACATAAACACGTTTAAGGAACTAGAGACCCTTACGATAAACTCGTTACGTACTATTTGAATGATCAGTGGTTGACGACTGCCCCGATTTTCTCCAAAACGAGGTCTCCGCGTTATTAATTTGAGATTTATTTTGTTTTGTTCTCTGAACTTTCGGTACAAAGGTCCGATTTGATCCTTTGTCCGGTGTAAGTAGTAGTCACGTTCAGGAATACCTATCTGGAAATAGGACGAGGTACCGATAGAGAAATTAGTGATTTGACTTCTGAAAGTTTTATCGTGGATCCCTGAAAGAACCACCAGGTCATCAATTCTAAGGTGTGAAGGTCACGTCCCCCGTGTCCAAGTTAGGGATCAACCCCTTGATTCTCGGGTGCACCACTCAGTTAATAAACAAGATTCAGTGTTCGTGGAATTTATTCAGTGGTAGAAACCGAGATGGGACAACTGGTATCAGATAAAGTGGTTCTACCGTGGAGTGAAGTCAGATACTTGAATGTAAACATACACTATTTGTGGTAGTTATTTGGGACACAGATCTACAGGAATGGAAAGTAAGAGTCTAGACACGAGGAACTTCAAAACCCCAAAAAATTTTTGTTATACTTGTTAAGGAACTCATGGTTAACACACACACGATTCAACGAAGTCAGTACAAACTGAAAAACGGTGGGATACCTGACATCGGACGGTCCCAGAAGACGGGTGTCCTAAGAGGTCCATTCTTGTGAACCCACTTAATGGTACCGGAAGGAGGTCCCCTAGAAGGACTGGATCCCCAGCTTCGACGCAACGTCCGCCTATTAAATGGGTAACTCGGTGGACCCTTCGGGTCTCATGGTCAATTCGTATAAAATAAGTGTAAGTGATGTCATTATGGACGTTGCAGTGGCGTGGAATTGTTGGTTTGTCCAACAATACTGACTTAAGATTTACGTTAGTTATTCGTTTACCAATAGTGTGACTGAAGTAAAGACTCCTAGACTACATGTCGTATCACTGATGTCAATTATTATGTGATAACATGTGAATTTTAAAAGATTCTCTTATCTAGAATTCACAAGGGCGGTGTGATTGTTTTTTACCACTGATATACTTTACTACTTATAGAAGTAGTTGGACTGACACCATTAGTAAAGTTTTATATATGTATGTAGTTTTGTAGTGTAACGTGTGGATTTTATATATGTCAAAAATAAACGGTTAAAATGAGTTGTTTCGGTCCCCCCTTTTGTTTCAATAAAAGACAAAAGATATAAGATTAATATTAATAGAAATGTCGACGTATTTTTAGTATTGAAAGGTTGTATTATATAAAAAGTCACTGCCATATGAGGTATAGATAAAGGTTTGTGATTAGATACCCTTTTATAACGAATAATAAGAGTATATTAAAACGTCGGTGGTGAGAGTACTGTCTATGGATAGAATAAATAGAAAGAAAAAAAAGGGTTATTATTCGGTAATACCTTTTAAAACTTATGTACAGACTTTAGACAATATTTCGAAAGGACTAAAAAAGGGGATCAGGAACCAAAAAATATACTTAAATTCGCAATAGTTAAACTACAATCGTGACCATACAGATATCACACTTTTTTTTTTCATTTTCTGAGACTGAAGTATCTTATCTAAGATTTGTTGAGAAGTTCAAGTGACAAGATGAGGGGAATTGTAGAATAAAACGGAAAGAAAGTTAAACCTCTATTCAAGTCGTGTCGTCCATCTTTTGTTTTCCTTTTGAGTCCTTAAGTCCCAACTTTTACTCTATTTTGAATACAAAAAGACACCGGATTTTGTTTCAGAAGTGGAAAGAGGGTGAGAAGTTTAACCTCGGGGAATACTTCTAAATGAATTGTAAACATTTTAGATCTTCTCCTTTTTCTCAGTATCATAGCTTACTTTCAGTTCTCTTCACAAAGTACAACTTCTTGTTAGCGTCACACATCAATACAGATGATCCTTTTTTTTTCGTACTTCCCAAGGGTCCTCCGATTAGGATATTCAATCAGTGGTAATTAAGGTCATCTTCGGTAGGAGTGTCGACGGGATAAGGAGTCGGCTTTTAGGGATTCCCAAGGTCGGTGTGGCAACGGCACCACTGACGACGCTGGTGCACGATCAAAGTTGACTTTTTGTGTAAGTCCAACGGTCGGACACGGTGGTCTACTAAAACCGAGTCTTGTAATTCCAAGACTGTAACGGAAGAGTTTCGTATCATAGTCAGGTTGTACACCGTTATTTTCTTTCGACTCTGCCTCGAGAGCAGATCCGACCCTCGGTCAGTCCCAGAGCCCCCTACTGCTTCAGAAACTAGTAGAGTAAATCTCAGATCAGGAGTTGAAATACTGATGTCCCAGACGAGATAACCATACGGATCTCTGACGATCCGAAATCCCGAGGTCAATCGTAATTATTGTAAGTGTTTTCTTATTATGTATTTGACCGTGTAGATAATAAAAAGTAACTCTTTACATTGGTAGGTCTTGTGACCTTAAGGGTAAGGGTGACCAGAGACACACCATGGATCCCTCAGTCTAAGTTCACCCTTCTAAGGACAATAGGTCCTTGGTTTCTGTTTCCTTATTCTCTCTACTAAAACCACCGACAATAATAGTTTGAGTTGTCGAAGGGAAGTTTATAAAAGACTCAAGAAACGTTACATAAAGGAGCACATTTGGTAGAAGGAAATGTGCCACGTTTGTCCGATTATGCCCAAATATCAAATTTGATTAGACTACTCAAATATCAAACTAACGGAATTAAATCGTATCATGCAGGGGTTTAAAAGTCCAAATGTCAATGTTTAGTAATGAGTCCTACGCAGTCAAGATTTCTGCCGCCCACACTCCCACTGAAAAGGATTAGATCGGAATGCATGTCAAAACCCCTGCGAATGTGGTTTGTGGTCTTTGTCCGATCACAAAGGTTAACATCTTCTTCGTCCTTCTGTCACATCTTATTTCTGAACTATTGTCGACTTATAAACTAAAGACCGTTCTCTAAACTAAAAAAATGTAAGGGCATAGTCTATCAGTGGTAAACAACATCCCAGAGTCTTTACATTTGGGAATTCCTAGTACTCTATGTGTATCTTATTTTGAGTTGGTGGTGGTGGTATTGTTTTTGTTTGTTGGGTCGACTTTTTTACTCGTCTTCGGGATTTATCTGTAAAGAGATTTCTTCTGTATGTCTACTCGTTTTCGTGAACTTTTCTACGAGTTGTAGTAATTAATAATCTATTTATGTTTAGTTTTGGTGGAGTGTGGTCAGGTTTACCGTTAGTAATTCAGATGTTTATTTACGACCTCTCCCACACCTCTTTTCCCTTGCGAAGATGTAACAACGACCCTTATGTTCAACCACGTCGATGATACCTTTTGTCTTACCTCCAAGGAGTTTTTTGATTTTTATCTTAATGATATACTAGGTCGTTAGAGTGAAGACCCGTATATAGGTCTGCTTTGAACTTAAGTTTTACTACGTACGTGGGGATACAAGTATTCGTGACCCGTGTTATCGGTTCTGTACCTTTGTCGGATTTACAGGTAGTTGTCTACTTACCTGTTTTTCCCACGCCTTGTGCATGTGTTGTCTTATGAAGGGTTTGTATTTTTTTTCTTACTTTATTACGGCAAAAGTCGTTGTGTCTCTCTGAATGTCTAATAGTATGATTTACTTCATTCGGTTTTTCGTTTTCTGTTGATGGTATCTATAGTGAATACGCACCTTAGATTTTGTACCATGTTTGTTTGTATAAACACTTTGTCTGAGTGTATCTCTTGTCGGATACCAACGGTTCCCCCTTCTCCCGACCCCTTCCTACCTAACCTCAAACCCTATTCGTCAACGTTTGAGAATATATGTCTTACTATTCGTTGTTCCAGGTTGACATGTCGTATCCTTTGATATAAGTCACAGGACCTTATTTGGTATTACCTTCTCTCATATTTTCTCTTACATTATATGTACGTATTGACTTAATAAAACGACATGTCGTCTTTAATTGTGTGACATTTAGTTGATATGTGAAGTCAAATTTTTTTTTTTTCTTAGTACTCGCTATAAGGTACCGACGACCCTGTAGGGAGTTTCATCCTATCCGAAACCTTAGTAAAAGTAAATTTTTAATATTTATATTTAGTAAATTAAATTTTTAATATTACCCCGTAGGTGACGGCACAGGGACCGGTCCGGTTCTCCGTTTCCCCTCCCACAGTATGTCGTTTGGTAGGTCTTCCACGACCTCTTCTTGGTGGTGGACTGGGTCCCGTGGGACCTGCTGGAGTCGTTCCCGTTCCGTCGGCTCGCGTGGGTCACGGTCCTCTCGGACGTATCCTTGGGTCAGATGGACCGGTGTTATACCCTGAGGTTAGTCTTGTACGTCAGGGGTGAGGACGGGTCGGTTGGGCCTCGTACTACGACCCGGGGGCTCCAGACAGGGACTCACCGAGACGGGTCCTTGACGTGAGGGGTCCCGTCGGAGTGACTAGGGCACCCGTACCGGGTCTAGGCGTCGGTAGGCTCGGTGCACAGGTGCGTCATCCGACTTGTCTCGTGCGACGGACGGTGGAGGGGGCTCTCGAATAGGTCGTCGTCGGTACCGAGTCCCGGACCGGTGTCGGAGAACCCTGGCCGGAGCGTCTCGCACAGGAACGGTTCCCGGTTCCGTGGCAGTCGTTGATCCACAGAGTCCGGTTGTAGTACCACGTCAGTTTGGGGTCACCCGGAGTAGGACGATCTGATCCGGTCCCTCCCTCGGTCGTTGGGGTCCTCGGTCAGGTACCGGAACCTACCGCCCTCGGTCCGTCCCTCGTCGCCAGGTGTCCCGGGGTGTCCCGCGGGGTCGCCCCGAGGAGGGTCCCATGGACGCGTTCCTCTTGACGTCGTCGGTCGTCAAAGGTTGACATTTTTGCGTACATTTTTTACGTGGTAAAATTAGTAAAAATTCACACGTCGAGTCATAGTAGTTCATGAAAGTGTGACGATACGTCGGTCGGCGGTGTTTGGTGGTTGTTGAGGTCTTGGAAGAGTAGAAGGGCTTGACTTTGTCCTTTGTGATTGAGGGGTAGGGACTGGGGACCGGTGTTTCTAGGGGACCTCTTCCTTTACTGTTGGGTGAGGTGATAAGAACGGACCTCTTAAGGTACTTGTCTCCTCCGACCGTCCGATATCAGGTAACCAGCGTCTCAGTCTGTGCTGACTCCCTGAGTGTGAAGCCCGACTCACTATAAGGTGGTATACAAATCTAATGTAAAGCGACCAGGTACATAGACAGGTGGCTGTGAACCTGACGAAGGTGAAACCCCGATAGTACTTATCGACACACACTTACACTCAAATGTTCATAGAGAAGCTCTGAGACGAAGGGTAAGAAACCCCATGTCCGTCTGGAGACTCTATGACACCCAAACCAACTGGTGATGTCATTTCGTTTATAACGTTAAATTTTTAATTTCGATATTACCTTGTTTACTCGGTTATTGTGACTTTCTGAACCCTATGGGGTCGGTCGACTATAGACAAGTTTCCTGGACAACACTCTACGACGTCGAGAGAGAGGTGGTGGGATTAGAGTCGTGGACACCGTCGAAAGGGGGGCGTACTCGTTGTCCGTGTTACCGTTCTCTTCCTCGAAAGTTTAAAGAATTCCATCCTTCTAGCTGACGAAACATTCTACACTCGAGATTTGTTTTGGAAGCACGTTCTGGTCACTATGGTGATGTGGCAGACATGTGGTGGTGACCTTTACGAGGACTGGTGTCTTTTACTTACCGAGCACACGAGTCTTAGGTACCAAGTTAATGACGTCGGCGTATTAGTAGTAGATTCAACCTATAGTCGTGTAACCACTTTTCGGGGAAACCCCCGGGGTAATTGAAACTGGGCTTTCAGGGACACTATATACAATTTGAGAGGGGTGTGAGAGTAGAGTCCATTAACCGTTGCGGTCACACTGAGGTAATGAGGGTAGACTCAACGCCGTCAATTCGGGACACAATTGTTCCGGACAAAATCGTTATGGGGTATGTTGTAGTCTGAGGAGAGGACATTCTGAGGGTGTCAACACAAAGAACTCGTCACTGGGACTTACTAGGGTATAAAATTTTCCTTTTTTTTTTTTCGGAGTCTAGGTCTCTGATTTTATTATTTTTATTATCTTGGAGAGAGACTTAGTAGAGTTTGTACGTGTTTCGTCGAAATTGTCATTTGTAGTATTCCCGTCTTTGAAACCCATGTAGACCAAGTGGTAATAGAGAGTCTTAGATCGAGTCACGGACCGTTTGGTGTACTGGAATTACTGATGTAGAGAAATGACAAGGATTTCCAGTCCGAAGTAAACGCACAAGACCAGAGGTTAGAAGTTCGTGATACGAAAGACGGAGACAGAGGGGCTTCTGAAGGTCCTGTTCTCCGATGTAACGGAGGAGTCCGACGACTCAGTAGAAGGATAGTCCTTTAACAAAGACGGAACCGATTTATCCATTCGTTAAAAGACTGATAAAGTCTGTCTTTTGGATTCAAAATTTTTCTAATGCACTGATCGAGTTCCAATATGTGTCTAAGACTGGGTTAATCCTCATCTTAGGTTCACCAAGGATTGTAAGTTAGGATTATGAAAGGTATGACGAATAAAACGTCCCCTTGGATAGAAATAGGAAATATCTATAACAAGGGTTTAGCGAGTGATCCTTTAAGACGGATTTATAACTTCCATTTTGTCGAAGTGTATAGGTTATCTCTCTCTTATATATATGTTTCTTTACAAAGGGTGTACTTCTTACTTAACCACATTTTTTGTAAGTAAGTCAACAAAGTAAAATTTTATTCTCGGAAGGAGGGTCGACGGTGTTATAGGTTTACGAGGTAAAAACAATGATTTGTTAGAAAAATTGTGGTTCGGTTTTTATTCAGTGTTACAATTATGTTCGTAGAACGTTCGGCTTACTTTCCTGGGCACGGTCTAACTAGGTTCTCCCTTTAACGCAGTGTCTAGAGAGGCTCCTTGAAAGATAGTCTAGTGGTCAGTTATCCCATGGTTGTAGACGACTACGAGTGACTTTCTGTACTCAGTATTGTCTGTCGAAATCTTTTATGTAAAAGAAGGTATCAATCGTTACGTACTGAGTGATCTTGAGAGGTCTGTGATATGACGAACTTACTGAGTTCTGAGATGGTTCCTGTCTCGTGTTAGTCAAGAGAAGGACGTGGTCCTAAAGAACAAAGTTAATAGTGACTAGACAATCGAATGGAATTTCCGTCTTTTAGAACCAGACAAGAGGAAGGAAAAAATTTTCGTCACCTTGGTGTTTTGTCTTTCTCTGAATGTCCGAATCTCTTACTGGAAGACCAACGGTCCCCAGAACCCCCGTCCTACCCCTCTTCCCTATCAATCCCTCGAACCCTACCTGTACATGTATAACGACATAAATTTTACCTATTGGTTGTTCCTGGATGACATGGCGTGTCCCTTGAAATGAGTCACAATACACCGTCGGACCTGTCCTCTCCTCAAACCCCCTCTTACTTATGTACATATACATACCGATTCAGAGCAGTGACAAGTGGACTTTGATAGTGTTGTAACAATTAACCGATATGGGTTATGTTTTATTTTGGAATTTTTTTTAAAAAATTCTGTCGTCATGTTTATAAAACTATATTTTTAATTATAACCTCCATCCACCCTCCCTTCGAGGTCTTCCTCCCATATACACATATGAATACTGACTAAGTGTAACGACATGGTGTCTTTGGTTGTGTTGTAACATTTCGTCAATAGGAGGTTAATTTTTTTATTCAATTTATATCGATTATTATTTATTTATAACTTACGACGTCCTTTTATCTTTAATGTGTAACATCTCTTACGACTGTTCAGAAGTCGACCGGGTCGAGGGTGGTAAACCCTCCAGTCCGACCTGTTACGACGATGACGACGATTCAGCGAGTCAGCACAGGCTGAGAAGCGCTGGGGTACCTGACGTCGGATGGTCCGAGGAGGTGGTACCCTAAAAGGTCCGTTCTCATGACCTCACCCCACGGTAACGGAAGAGGTCAACCTGTTACTAGTACCAATTGGAGGAAGATCTTATGACTCATTATTCATCTCTAATAACGTTAAACTCTCTATAAAATAACAATTTCTAGTTACTGGACGGGTAGGTTTAGAAGTTATCCACCATTGTCATTAGCTTCTCCTGAAGGGACCTTCAGGTCACCAATTCTTAGGTGGACGGTTACGCCCCCTGTGTCCAAGATAGCATCGAGGTCCTTTTGGGACGAATGGCATCCTGTCGATTCGACTACGTGAGGTTGATGACTCGGACTTGGGTACGAGGTGTTGTTCACTTCGGTGACGCTACTCTTCGGGAGTGTGGCGTCGTTTCCCATCGGGAGTTAGCGGCGTCGATCTCTTTCGGGCGTGCGTCGTTGTTTCTCGGTCGTATCGGTTTTCATATAGTCGTTTATTTGTTAAGAAATTCTTTGTTTTGTTTTTATTATAGTTACTTTCTAATTTTAAAATGAAATTTTTATCATAAGTTTCTATGAAACTCTTTATCAAAGTCCCAACAAGAGGTACTGTCTCCAGAACTAAAGAGAGTTTATTATAAGAGAAACTATTAGTGTCATCGGAGGGTCAGTTCCTGGTGTGAAGGTACGAGAAAAGAAAGGTAAGGTAGATCGTCAGGTTGAGGTCTAATTAAAAGGACTTTCTCACAAGACTAATATTACAATCGAGCCATACCATTGTTTCTCGTGTCCAGAATTTTAATCTGGTGGACTACAGTTTTGAACTTAAGTGGTTAATTACAGCTTTAGAGAGACACAGAGAGAAAACAGTAGACACTGTCTCTCAAACACTCTACGAACGTATTGATAGTAAAAATTGTGAAACACAATTTTTACTCACACATTCTTTTACCTCTCGAGCACCAATTCTCGTAAAACCTCAGTCTGGACCCTCTTTTAGGACCAAGAGGGTAACTTGACCCCGAAGGGTCCACCACGATCACCATTTCTTGGGAGGACGTTGTGTCTTCTATATTCTCTACGTCCAAACTGGGGACCCAACCCTTCTAGGGGACCTCCTCTCGAACCGTTAGGTGAGGTCATAAGAAAGGACCTCTTAGGGTACCTGTCTCCTCGGACCACCCGATGTCAGGCACCCCAGTGTGTCTCAACCTGTGCTGACTTCACTGAATCGTGTGTACGTGCGGTGACTTGACAGATGCTCAATAGATGAAGACACTTTGTTTAATGGGGGTTTGACAGTCCGAATATTGTCACTATTAGCAAAAAGTAGAAGGAGTCGAAGACATCAAGTCTTTAAACCCTCGTCAAACCGATTCACTAAGACCGGGTTCCAGAAAGTACCCCAACGTCAGTCGACCTCTGATCTGACCCGGACCCTTAAGACAAAGGGTCCGTCGAGTGAGTATACCGTTCCACGACATCCGATAACCGTCCCTCTGACCAAAGGAAGGTCTACCCGAGGGGTCCGTCGAATTCACTAGACTACTGAAACGTTGACCGAATGGGGTTTCGTTCACTCGGTTCCCTCGTTCCGTCTCCGGTGTCACTAGAACGGAACCTTCAATGTACTGGTAGTGGAGACGGTAAAAGATGGCCAGTGTGACCAGTCAGGACTAAGTTACACTCTGCCCTGAAGTGGTGCCATGATAGTGATCTTCCTTCCTAGTAACCGTCGACAGAAACCTTTTAGTGACGACTCTTCTGGAACCTGTTACAAAAATAAAAATCAAGAAATTTGGAACAAGAGTAAACGGATTATGTCTGTCCTTATTATACAGACAAAGTATCCTAACAATACTCTTAATCCGCTCTATTACGTACATTTCATGAATCATACATAATTCATGAGTTTTTTACGATGAATCATAATAATGTTAGGTGACAACAACCAGTCAGTGAGTCAGTACAGGATGAGAAACACTGGGATAACTGTCATCGGACGGTCCGAGGAGACAGGCACCCTAAGAGGTCCGTTCTTATGACCTCGCCCATCGGTAAGGGAAGAGGTTTCCTAGAAGGGTTGGGTCCCTAGCTTGTGCCCAGAGGACGTGACGTTCACCTAAGAAATGGTAGACTCGGTGGTCCCTTCGGGGTAATCATTTGTACTACCTATGTTAAGGACTTGATTCCCAAATCCTTCTTTTATTCATTGATCAGTTCAGAGGTTTTATCTGAAACTGTTCACGATATCATCCCCGTCATAGTGTTCATAATACCTTAACCACTAACCCCAGTGAATTGGACCAGGTCTTCCACCACCCCTACTCACTTCGGAGGGTTTCCTTTATCGTAAATTCGTCTTCTATCTTTTCCTACGTTATACTGGTCTCGTAAGGTCCGTTCCTCTTGGTGACAAAGTTTCCAGTTCACCTTTCATTCGGGTACCATGTAGAGTTCCTGATTTTCGTCGAGTCACACCGACGTCATGTTCTATATTCTCCCGTTCACCGTCCTCTACTCTCCAGGTCTGTCCTTTTGTAGTCATAATATCACTTTCAGTCCTACCTGTCTGTCGACCTCTTACTACAACTATTCTGTACCACTTCTTGACTTTTACCTCTCCCCGTCTTCTATACGGTTTCTACGGTGAGTTCAAAGGTCAAATACTTTAATCAATCTTTGGACGTCTTTCTCGTTATGAAACAAAATGAGTCCCATCCCCATTTCTACTCAAACTAAAACCTGTTTGTTTGAACTCAACGGGTACTTTATGGATGTTTCACAGGTTCTCCGTCAACTTATAGTCCCATCACTCGAACCCTCATCACATCTAAGTCCTCAGTAGTTGAAAGTGAAAAATGAACGTACGTAACCTCTTCCTTTACCGTTGGGTGAGGTCACAAGAACGGACCTCTCAGGGTCCCTGTCCCCTCGGACCACCCGATGGTAGATACCCCAGTGTGTCTTAGCCTGTACTGACTTCACTGAATCGTTGTACAATGAAGAACAAAAATAAAAATTTAATTTATATATATATATATATATATATAACCGATACGGTACGTCGTGACGTCTACCACAGACGTCGGTACTTTAATTTTCTACGAACGAGGAACCTTCTTTTTAATACTGGTTGGATCTGTCGTATAATTTTTCGTCTCTGTAATGAAACGGTTGTTTCCAGGTAGATCAGTTTCGATACAAAAAAGGTCATCAGTGGATACCTCCACTCTCAATCTGATATTTCTTTCGACTCACGACTTCTTAACTATGGAAACTTGACACCACAACCTCTTCTGAGAACTCTCAGGGAACCTGACGTTCCTCTAGATTGGTTGGGTAGGATTTCCTTTAGTCAGGACTTATAAGTAACCTTCCTGACTACGACTTCAACTTCGAGGTTATGAACCCGGCGGACTACCCTTCTTGACTGTAACCTTTTCTGAGAGTACGACCCGTTCTAACTTCCGCCCTTCTCTTCCCCTGCTGTCTCCTACTCTACCAACCTACCGTAGTGACTGAGCTACCTGTACTCAAACTCGTTCGAGGACCTCAACCACTACCTGTCCCTCCGGACCGTACGACGTCAGGTACCTAGTGTTTCTTAGTCTGTTCTGACTCGTGGAACGTCAAGTCAGTTCAACGACTTGACGTACGTCGCAAACCCTAGAATTAAGGGACTGGTCTCTGACTTGGGTACAAGGGACTTCACGTTCACGTCCGAGAAATTGATGACCCGGGGGTCCCTTCAGGGTATGAAGGACGAAAATTTACTATTTAGACTTTGTCTTTGCACTTCATTGTACGGGTCCCAGTATGATTATCCACGTCCCGTCTCTAAATTTGTGACCAGAGGGGTATAGGGGACAGAAACGGGAAAGGTACCTATAAACGTCGACATTACTACACGAAACTAATCCTCACAGTCCTTCTACAATGTCGTCTTGGTACGAGAAAGTAAAGGTAACGTCTAAAGGTAAAGACCTTGTACAGAATAACACATCGATACGTCTAAGACGTCGAACACGTCGGTGGTTTAGTGGATGACTGTTGTCGGTCGATGAGTAGGATCAGGAAACCTACGTAAAGGTTGTTCTTGAGAGATCATTTGACTTTCATTAGATCATTGTAGACTTTCAAGGGAAGGGGTGAAGATATTAGGTGGGGTTTCTCATGTTTGTCAGTCTCTTCGGGAGGAAAATGTCCATGGAATCTAGGGGACAGACAAAGGACACGATGGATTCCTCGGACACACCCTCCTTCGCGGTCCGTAGTCATACAGTTAACGTAGTTCTGGACCTCGGGTTAGTCAGTAAGCACGTCGGTAATTTACCTTCGGTTTGAAGGGTTCAGTGACTCATTCACCTAATTTATGTTGAAAATGTTATTGAAATGTAACTTATAGTTTGTTACTGGTCTTTTCTGGATCCCCACTTGTCAGTAAGGCCGACGTAATAAAATACCAGAAGTCTTGTGTTAATTTTTGGTGCCTTCTACGCGTCGACGTTTACTTTTGAGATCCCGAAGAGACCACCGAGTCATCACTTCTCAGGCGGACAGTTACGTCCCCTGTGCCCAAGTTAGGGACTAGATCCTTCTAGGGTGTACGTACCTCGGTGGTTCTGACACGTGGTATTAATAACTCGGACACGAGATCTCGGGCCCTCGGTTTTGATGTCTCT
Source organism: Capra ibex (assembly GCA_006410555.1). Taxonomy (NCBI): domain Eukaryota; kingdom Metazoa; phylum Chordata; class Mammalia; order Artiodactyla; family Bovidae; genus Capra; species Capra ibex. Next base: position 56,584,263 of record SJYO01048061.1, on the reverse strand, counting down.
CTCTCTGGTCGACGACGTTGATGACTTCGGGGACACGGAATCTCGGGCACGAGGTGTTGTCCTCTCCGGGGGTGTCACTCTTCGGACACGTGGTGTTGATCCCTTTTCGGACACGTCGTTGATTCTGGGTCCTGCCGGTTTATGTTTATTTATGTTAATAATTCTTTGTATAATTTTGTATTGGAGAGCTCCATGGTGACTTTCGAAAGGGACCGTCCCTCCGGCCGGGTGAAAGGTCGGAAAAACGTAAGTTGTTCGTAAAGGACTCGGTCAGGGGTAGAGGAAAGTCAAGACTAACCAGGACAGAAAAGACGAAGAGACGGAGTTCGGATTGCTCGAAAAAGGGTCTAAAGAGTTAGAATTGAATACTGAACTTCTCAATAAATTGTGATAATTGGGACAAGGAGGATGTTAAGACTAGGAGTAGGATGTTTCGACTAGGGGACGAAACTGACTGCAGTGAGAGGAGGGTGAGTAAAGGACGGAGAGGCAGTCGAAGTAGGTATGAGGATAATAACTGTCGAAGAAGAGATACGGGAAACTCACTACGTAAAGGACTCTAAGAGTAGACCCAGACAGAAGACTTTAGGAATAAGAATTAAGGATTCACTAGAGTAGTTGTAAGGGGAGAGGGGTAGGGTCGAAATTGATAAACCTCTACTGAAGGTTTAGGTGAAGAGGTCGGGACTCGAAGTTGAGTACATAAAAGTTTGCGGACCATTTACAAAGAGGAACCGACAGGACTGTCGGGGAGATCCCGAGTCTACGAGTCAGTACAGGCTGAGAAACACTGAGGCACCTGACATCGAGTGGTCCGAGGAGACAGGTCCCCTAAAAGGGTCGTTCTTATGACCTCACCCCACGGTAAAGGAGGAGGTTCCGTAGAAGGTCTGGGTCCCTAGCTTGAGTGAAGAGAATGTAAAGGACTTAACCGTCCGCCTAAGAAATCGTGATAGTCGGGGAGATCTTGTACACCAAAACGACAGAATAGGTAAGACTCCTATCGGGGGATCAGAAGGTGGGTGAGTCCGAACTTTAGAACCTCGACACCGAGGTAAGTGAAATTAGAAGAGTTAGAGACCTCGGGTGACAGATCTTTTATTTCGGTTCTGAGGAGTCTACCGGGAGTGTCGAGATCCTTTTAGATCGAACGTGGATAGAAAGGTCGGAAAGATTGGAGACTGAGTGTAAAGAGAAGACGGCGGATGGGATTAGGAGCGGAGCACCAGAAGATGAAAACAACACGGGTCCCAATATAATGGGGACATAGAAAACAAAGGTAGAAAGGGGAATAGAATTTTCCGGTAAAGAGTAGGGTTACGAGTAGGAAATTTTTTTTAATTTGTGAAAATTAAAACATAACCTCATATCGGCTATTTGTTACTATACTATCCCTGAGTCAGTATGTATATGTACATACGTAAGAGAGGGTTTGAAGGGAGGGTAGGTCCGACGGTGTATTGTAACTCGTCTCAAGGGACACCAAATGTCATCCAGGAACAATCAATAGGTAAAATTTATGTCGCCAGGTTGGGAGTAAGACTTGACAACCATATCTTGGGCAAGAGTTCGAGTAGAATTAGTGGTATAAGGGCTTTATAGCACACAGGAGGTGGACACTCCTTGGTCAGTAGGAACTCCAGGCCTACGTACGACAGAGACATAAGTTAGATGGTGGTCGGGGTCTTTAAGATAAAAGAGTTATAACGAACTTAGGTGGGTAAAAATAGAGGCGATGTTCTCGAAACAGATTCAGTCGTGGTAACAAGTGAACCCAATGATCACACCAGAAGGTCGACTGGACGATCGAGGAGACGTCGGGTAGGGGTCGAACGTGGAGTACTATGGCTTCCCAAAAAGACTCGTGTTTAGGTCAGTCTGGGGGCGTGGTAGAAGTCACAGAAAGGGACGACGGGTTCGAGTGCCCGGGAAAACGACACCTAAACCGGGGGAAGATGTCGACGAGACCGAGAAGAGTCCGATCTGGCACGGGGGAGGATAACACCCCAGGAAAGTAGAAGACAAGGGAACGGATTTTAAGAGAAGGGAAAAATGGGACGAGGGAGGGTAAATCTTGAGTAAAATTTGTAGGAACGAAGTCTTTTCGGAAGAGACTGACGGAAGGGGGTCAAAAGGTACTAAGACACACACCTGAAAGGGAAGTACCACAGAAGGGTCAAGTAATACAACGGTATATATAGATAATAAACGAAGTGTATCCGGAAGAGATGATCTCCGAGTGGTAAAATAGACAAAAATAGGGTTTAAAGGTTGCTACGGACTTATATCATCCTCCATGTGTTATCTATGAGTAAGTAACTTACTAACTTAACAATGAGAGACGAGAGGCTAAGGGACTACTTTTCCTTAGGGATGAAATAGATGATAAAGAAAGTACAATTGGTATCAAAAGAGTTTTTCTTCCACTTTTAAAAATTAGGTGAAACAAATTATCCGGGACACACAGATTGTTGTCGGTATTAAGGTACAAGGTCGAAAGTAAAAAATTAATAATTACCCATGTTTTTGACCAACGTTCTCCTTTTTATAATCCACCTGGACTTACTCCAATTCCCTCAACATACGAAACTGATGTGTCACCTGCTTTCATTAAATATATAGAAAGGAAGTAGGGTGTGTTTCGATCAAAGGTCTTTAATCTTTGTTTGATCCGGGATTATTTACACTACAAGTGTCCAGTATTACTTCTAAAAAAAAATTCTCTAAAAAAGGGGGATCAGTTGATTAACTAAAATTTCGAGAATAACGTTCACTGAGTGTGACTAAAATTTTGATTTTTGAAAGGTTTAGAGAAATAGAGACTGCAAACACGCATTCGGGTTCTCCTCTCACTCTCGTTGTGACTGAGCCCTTTTTGTAAGTCTCGTTTATGTTTATGTAATAGACAAGAGTGTAGACCGAGATTACTCTATGTACGCGTTTTTAGACGAACATTTGTAAGGACGAGTCGACAGAGCTTAAGGTGACTATTCCTGACTCTCCTGTTCTCCACCATTTTTCCATGTCTCTTTACCTTTCTTGTAATCCACTGTCTTTTGACCCTAAGATCAGCAGTGGTGATGTCGAATGATCAATAATCTGTTTCGTAAATTAGTGAGTCACGGGTGCAAAACCCTTGATCTTTTACCGTCACTAGTTCTAGAGTAAGTCCTCCCATCTTCTGTGTGTACGCGACTGGAGTGACAGGAGGGTCTATAGGGAATCTAGTTATTATTTCTACATACTCCTCCTGTGTCGGTATTGTCATAGTTTTTGATTTCGGAACCTTTACTGAGTACAACTCTCTCCTTCAGTGTCGGGTCCTGGGTGCGTCCTCTGACGTCGTCTCTGTCCTCAACTTTAACAAGGAGGGACATTCTAGTCTTCCTTGGGATTCGGGTCTCAATCGTCTATACTCTTGTTTTCACTCGACGTCTACTGTCATTCGTACTAAGTGGACCCACCCCTTCCAGGGGACCTCTTCCTTTACCGTTAGGTGAGGTCATAAGAACGGACCTTTTAAGGTACCTGTCTTCTAGGACCGTCCGAAGTCAGGTACCCCAATGTTTCTCAGCCTGTACTGACTCACTGACTCGTACGAGTGTGATTTGTAGGTAATGTCTTCGTCTGATGAAAAGAGGGAGTGGTACTTGGAGTGTATGGGGTCCCCGTTCAGTATGGTCTAGAAGTGTCATTATTAGATCATGAAATAAGTATTTATATTTACCTTTCGATTCCTCAGGAGTATTAACTCTTTTTTTAGTTTTGTCGGGGTTTCTTCCTGTGGTTCTTCTTCCATTTTAACACTTTTGAAGGGTCACTCATCTCGTATTAAAATTTTATATCTCACCTCCACCCCTGATTCTCTTTATGTTTTCTATTTAGGTCCTCTCAGTAATACGTGGATTCTCCTTTAGATCTTTCTCCGTCTTTTTTTGTTTCCTCGAAATCGTTAATTTTTTCTTATTAAGTTCCTTTAAAGGATCTCGACTTCTTTCCGACCTCGACAGTCTCACTTTTTCGGGTAACTCACCGGTTTATCTACTTTCAAGTCTTTTGACTTTTCCTATTTTTTTAAAAAATTTGAAGTCTCTGTTTATTATCTAAAGGATGGGTGGGGGGTCTCTTAGTCTAACTGTTAACCTAAAAAGTAGTCGTTGGAATCGTTGATTTTGTGTTACGTCTTAACGGAAAATTTCCCACTTCCTTTTAATAAAACTTTGTTCTTAATATACAAACCGGTTTGACAGTTAGTATTTCAGCCACTTTTGTCTAAAAGTAGGAACAATACTGAGTGTTTTAATTCGGGGACAGGTTTAAAACACTGTTAACGAAATTTAAAATAATGTACAAGAAAATTGTGTTTTTCCTTAGGTTCTTTATCTTGTGACATGACATACTATGTTTATAATCCCCTATATTGGGTCTTCACTCCGTGTCTTTAAAGTCATAAGATCTACGTATCATATGGATCTCTCGTCACCTTGGTTTGAATCTTCAGTTTCCTAAGATCGTTCTTTACATAAGTTCTTCTTTCACCTAAGGAAATTTTATGTATCATTTCAATTTTTTTTTTTTGTTGATACATTCACTAAACCACTCCTGAAGGGACCACCGAGTCTGCCATTTCACAGAACGAATGTTACGCCCTCTGGACCCAAGCTAGGGACCCAGCCCTTCTAGGAGACCTCTTCCTTTACCGTTGGGTGAGGTCATGAGGACGGACCTTTTAGGGTACCTGCCTCTTCGTACCACCTGATGTCAGGCACCCCAGCGTTTCTCAGCCTGTGCTGACTCGTTGAAGTGAAGTGAAACACTAGAAGATAGTTTTGGTAGAATCTAACCTATAGGATCGACAGAAGTAGTCGAACCCGACGATAGTGTTTTTTAGTATCTGGCCCACTCAATTTGTTGTCTGCAAATAATGAGTGTCAAGACCTCCGACCCTTCAATTCTAACTCCACAACCGTCTAAACCACAGACCACTCTCAGGAGAAGAACCGAACGTCTATTTTAAAGAACGACAAACGAGTGACCGAAAAAACACCACACAAACCTACCTCTCTCTCCTTCCCGAGACCTGTGAAAAAAGAGAAGAATTTTCCTGTGATTAGGGAAGTACTCCCGAGGTTGGAGTACTGGAGTAGACTTGGATTAATGGAGGGTTTCCGGGGTGAAGGATTATAGCAGTGTCATCCCTAGTCCTGAAGTTTTCCTTTTAAAAACTCCTCCTTTTTATAAATCAACTATTACGGTCGTCTCGAATTCTGTTCCTAAGACAATGTTCACTAAATAACTCCTTTGTGAGAAACCTCCTCTTACTCCCTTTATTATTTTCTAAAAAAATTTTTCGATTCGTTTTTACACCGAGACGAGTTATGTTCGATATATCATTGAGGTGTCCCTTTGTCCCTAGTGTTTAACGTCCTCTCTTACCCGGGGTAGAATGTCATTTGACCAGATGACGGGGACACAGACAGTAAGTCTGTCAGTTGGTCGATGTCCGAACACACTTTTCCCCATTGGAAGGACTTTTCCGTCGAAGGTAATCCGGGTCCTGTTAAGAGACCTTTTCGCCCGTAAATACTCGAGAATCTTCGGTTACGACTAACGTCGACTCTGTACCGATATTTCACCTTACTGTTGTATCCCCTTTTCAATTCGTTAAATTTTAAGATCCTTTTTGTTTTTCGACATTTTTTTTTTTTGTTTTTTGTTATCTAGGTTTATACTGGGTTTAACGTCGTAACGTCAGGTCAAAACCCGTTAGTTATAGTGGATTTAGAGTAAACTAAAACGTGAACTTTGTTAGAGGAAGTTTAATGTATCCAAATTAATGTTCTGATGGAAATGGCGACACATTTATTAGTGACTAATCTACAACAACAATTCAGCACAGGTTGAGAAAAAACTGGAGTACCTGATATATATCACGTACCATAAAAGTATTAGTATAATCTTATTCATAGTACAAAATTAAAAAAATTAGTTGGGTATCTGTTTCGTACATTCTTAATTAATATCAATATCCTGTGTTCCAATTTTAAATTTTGGAATTGTATGTTTTCATTACTATCCTGACTATCTTCAAATCTCATTTTCCCTCTCTCTACTCTATTTCCTATTATAAGAAGCTACTCCATTTCTCATTTTTAAGAAGTAGACGGTATTTTACCCATTTATATAAAAAAGATTTTGACTTTATACTTCGTAAGGTCTAAAATTCGTGGTACAATAAATCATAATATTTCTATACGTTACTTCTTGATTTTATTTATATATTGATCGTTTTTCAACTCACTTTCTCCTTCTATAATATTTATTCGATTTAAAGAGTGAAAGTGTCTCTCCTTAAGTAAATCTAAGAATCTAAGATGGATTCCGATTGTTCCTTTCTTTACTGGTCTACGATAATAAACTTTAATATCTCTTGTCATAGTCTTCTCTTTTCTTTTCGTCAACTTTTACCATTGTATACTCCTTTCCAGACCCTTCTCTAAGAAAAAAAATCAGCGAGTCAGTAGTCTGAGAGACGTTGGGGTACCTGACATCGGGTGGTCCGAGGAGACAGGTAGGCTAAGAGGTCCGTTCTTGTGACCTCACCCATCGGTAAGAGAAGGGGTCCCCTAGAAGGGTTGGGTCTTTAGTTTGGGACCAGAGGGTGTGACGTCCGTCTAAAAAAAAATAGTAGACTCGGTGATCCCTTCGGGAAAAATTTTTTTTTTAAAATAAAACATTAACAGACATAACAACCTCCTATAAGACAGAAATAACGTGGTGATTATTTTTACCGTTATTCTTATGAAAGATCGGATAGGGTAGTTCATTAGTTCTTCCAAGTAATTGTATTACATATCCTTTCGTGAAACGTTTGAGGATTCATGATTCTATTTACACTTCGCAATAATTCTCCCGTCAGAATCCGTCAAGTTCTAACGCTTTCCTTGGCATCGTGCGAGGAAATAGTTCGGGATAAAAATTCCACGGTTCTAGGTTTAATTTTTCCTTCGACAGAGATTTTACGACTGGTATTTTATAGACTTTCTTTTTTACACGACTCTCTTTCATAAACCTTCTTGCTGTTCTTCTTTTAAATTTCTCACAAAGCTTTCTCGATAATCCAAAGGTAGTTCAACAAAGATATTTTGTTTTTGTGGTCCCCTTGATGTGTAGTTGTCGCCATGATAGCAGATTCTTTTGCCATAGTGTCTTTTTTTTTAGTCTTAATCTTATTTCTGAATGGAGGAATATAGATTTGGTAAAAGTCTATGAAAACATTTATCAGAGTATTAATCGTAGTGTTTACAAAATCTTATGGTATAAAAAGTATTGAACAAGTAATCCGTCCATCAAGACGAGTCATCAGCGTAATTCCCAAAACTTTATTTTAACCACCAAGTACACAGATAGAGGAAACGTATTTTTCCTTAAAAAGTTTTGTTCCTTGATACAGAATTTTGTGAAACAAGACGTAAACAAAGAATAGAACCCCGGAGGATCGTGTATCAGGATCGTGAGTTATTCTCAAACAATTTACCTATTTAACTACTTTCTTGGTCTTTTGTTCCGAAAAAATTTAATAGGTTTCGTATAGGAACAGACAGACACTACTACTCCTGTATGATAAGTCTATGAGACATCCCGAAGACTAGAGACTCTCTGGACAGACTTTTTACTTTTATCACCATAGATGAAGTCTTCCTAAAAGTATTACTAAACGACTTTTATCACGTACTTTTCAAGACCCACGTATATTTACCAATAATAATAACAACAAACCCACACGAAGTCACCGGGGTACCTGACATCGGTCGGTCCAAGGAGACAGGCACTTTAAAAGGTTCGTTCTTTTAAAGGTTCGTCCAACGGTAAAGGAGGAAGTCCTTTGGAAGGACTGGGTCCCTAGCTTGGGTGTAGAGAACACAGAGGATGTAACCGTCCGCCCAAGAAATGGTGATCGCGGTGGACTCTTCGGGGCAATAATAATCGTCGTTGACGTTTATTAACGACTCTCTCATCATACACGTCAGTAACGGGTGTCTAGATCTGGTTATTTCTATTCGTTCTAATCATGGAATAACAGTTCCTCCCCTTTATTTGTTCGAGGGGGATGACACGGAGAGAGAGGTACCCGAGGTACCGGTTCTATGAGTTTCTCTCATAGAGTGACCGGGTCGTTCTCCCGTACGTATCCGATTCTCCCAATCAATGTCTCCATAAACATGTCTTAAGAGACACTAGTAGGAAAGGGTAGGGATTGAGGTTTGGATGGATCCCCGTTTGTGTTTGTTTGTTTTTTTTTTGCTAGAATAAGTAGAATCAAGGGGGGTTGAGTCAAGGATCATACACACAGGGTCTCATGATTTACTCATAAGCAAGGTACCGGGATTCAATCAGTTTCGTTCTCTGACTAACTACCCTTGTTAGGTCTTTCAAGTCAAGTCAAGTCAGCGAGTCAGTACAGGCTGATAAAAGCTGGGGTACTTAGCGTCGTGTGGTCCGGAGGGACAGGTAGTGGTTGAGGGTCTCAAATGAGTTTGAGTACAGGTAACTCAGCCACTACGGTAGGTCGATAGAGTAGGAGACAGCAGGGGAAGAGGAGGACGGGGGTTAGGGAGGGTCGTAGTCTCAGAAAAGGTTACTCAGTTGAGACGTAGTCCACCGGTTTTATAACCTTAAAGTCGAAATCGTAGTAAGGAAGGTTACTTGTGGGTCCTGACTAGAGGAAATCTTACCTGACCAACCTAGAGGAACGTCAGGTTCCCTGAGAGTTCTCAGAAGAGGTTGTGGTGTCCAGTTTTCGTAGTTAAGAAGCCACGAGTCGAAAGAAGTGTCAGGTTGAGTATAGGTATGTACTGGTGACCTTTTTGGTATCGGAACTGATCTGCCTGAAAACAACCGTTTCATTACAGAGACGAAAACTTATACGATAGATCCAACCAGTATTGAAAGGAAGGTTCCTCATTCACAGAAAATTAAAGTACCGACGTCAGTTGTAGACATCACTAGAACCTCGGGGGTTTTTATTTCAGACTGTGACAAAGGTGACAAAGGAGTAGATAAACGGTACCAACCATTTCTCCCGAGATTAGAGTCATTGAGTGTTACGTCTGTCGTCCTTTAGGGTACTTGGACTTCCTCAACATCAGACTGGTACCCGAGTCTCCAAGACTAAGATGTCCGGGGTTTTGATGGGGGTTTATTTCTCCGGTCTTCGTCCAGGAATAAATTTGGTAGTCCGAAATACAGAACACCAGGGAAGGTAGGACCGAGACTGCATGACTTCAACCCTTAACCACTGGTTCGGAAGTAAATCCCAGAGGTCAATTCCGTGGTCTCAGAGGTCCTTTTCTACTTCTTTACTGGGTAAAGGAGGGGTGTCGAGAACTTAAAGGTAGAAAGGGTTCGGAATCAGAATATCGACAACCCAACATATTATGTCGTTCTTGTCACTGCAGAAGGATGACCTCAGAGGAGTCAAGACACTAAAAAGACTAACGTACCCCTTATAAAATAGAAACGAAAGAGTAGCAAAAGAACCTCAGGTTGAAGTAAAAAATTTGATTCCTTCTCTCGTGTGGTTTTTTTAATCGTCATCTAACTGTAGTAAAATATGGATCCAAGTCAAAGAATACTAGTGTGCGCAGTGGAAATCTTACAAGAAAAATAAACCCATTCTTTCTAAATTTTCTGAGACTCTCTTTAACTTACACGTTTTTTAAAACGCTAAAACACGTAATGTGTCTCACGTAGTCCTGTGGTAAAGGAAACTCAAGTAAAATCTCGGTCCGAACTCTAACTTGCACTAATGTAGGAAGTGCAGAAACCACCGTATGAAGTAAGTCTGGAAATAGTGTACCATGTCATAGTTACAGAGGACTAAAAGGTCGTGGGGGCGACTAATTTGTCGTTCCTAGTAAAAAGAACCGGGACATTACTAAAACGTCATTTCCCGTCTTAACTAAACTCTCGATACTGAGTCCCGGACCATTTTTTATAACCGGTTCTTCACCCATATTCGCCGGTGACCGTGAGACCCCTGAAGATATGGAATTTGTCTTTAGATTTTTAAACGTACGTTAGTTTCGACGATTAACTTCCTTTTGGTAGATCCAATAAACTGTCGATATCGAAAGAAGAACCCTTAGAAATTTCCTAATTCATCAAACGATATAATTATGAGAAAGAAGTCGGTAAAACACCCCTCCTTGCACCCGACCATATTTTTTATTCTGGAAAAAGAACGTTCGGATGATACGTGAACAGTGGTTTATCCCCATTTGTTTTCTTCGTTTTCTTGACTAAGTACGGAAGGTCCTCAAATATAGATCAAGTCCCCCTCCGACTTTAGTCAAGTAAGTACTTCGTTTCCTGGGATTCCATCACCAGTTTCTCCGGTCACAACTACCCCGAGTTCTTACTTCCACTAACACAAGGACCCCACTCCCGTGTAACATCACCTCTTCCCCGAAGCGTCTTCGACTCGTGTCCGCCACGACCCAGTGGGTCTGGCACGACCCAGTGGGTCTGGTACCCCAGAAGTCGGTACCCGGAGGTCTCTATTTTCCCTCCGAACTCTCCGTCCCCACGAACTCTCTTGAAGAAGAAAAATTTTTTAACTTTATATTAACGAAATGTTACAACACAGTCAAAGACGATATGTCACTACACTTAGACGGTATACGTATACGTATGTATATAGGGGAGGGAGGGGAGAGGGTAGGCGCGGGGGGGGTGGAGCCAGATCCGGTAGTGTCCCGTGGCTCGACTCGAAGGATACGAAACGTCGTCCAAGGGCGATCGATAGACGAAAGAGGGACCATCATATATACAGTCAGGACGAGAGGGTCGACCAGGGTGTGAGGGGAGGGGTGGTGGAACAAGTGTTTAGGTAGGAGATGCAGGCGTAGGGATGAGGACCGAACCTCTGTCCAGGCAGACATGGTAAAGAGATCTAAGGTGTGTATACACAACGACACGTTATAAACAAAACGAGAAAGAGTGAAGAACGGGGCTCGGAGCTCGAGNCATCATATATACAGTCAGGACGAGAGGGTCGACCAGGGTGTGAGGGGAGGGGCGGTGGAACAAGTGTTTAGGTAGGAGATGCAGGCGTAGGGATGAGGACCGAACCTCTGTCCAGGCAGACATGGTAAAGAGATCTAAGGTGTGTATACACAACGACACGTTATAAACAAAACGAGAAAGAGTGAAGAACGGGGCTCGGAGCTCGAGGGTCGAGGCCGAAAGAGGCTAGTACACCTTCCTCGTCTACGAAAAGGTGAAACCCGCCGTTGTGACCGATAGTGTGTCCGCGGTGTTTGACAGGGAAGGGGTGCAGAGGGACGGGTGTCCACTTCGGGCTCTGTATCGTGGAGTGTCGGATCGAGGCCCGAGGGACGGATCCCAAGGAAGGCTATGGTTAGGTAGAAACGTGTGAAGTTTTGGACTAAGAGCTTTGGATTGCACAGGAAAGAATTTCTAAATAAGTAAATAAAAAAACCGAGATAACCCAGAAGCAACGACACCCTCCCAAAAGAGATCAACGACGTTCACCCCCGATGAAAGATTAACGCCACGTGTCCGAAGAACACCCCCGAAGAGAACAGCCCGTCGAACCCGAGAGCCCACGTACCCGAGTCATCGGCGTTGTACACTCAAGTCACCAATCCTGAGTGGTCGAGATCTCGTGTCCGAGTCATCAACGAGACGCCGTTCACGCTACAAGGGGTGGGCCCCTAGTTTGGGTAACGAAGACGTAACCGTCCACCTAAGGAATGGTGACTCGGTGGTCCCTTCGGAGACTATTATTACACGAAAGAATTGGGGTACGAGAGTGCGTGTGACAGAGGAGATAGTGGGTCTCTTCAGAAGCACAGTAGAAAGGAGAAACTTTAGTATGGATAGGAATTCTGACGACGACGACGATTCAGCGAAGTCAGCACAGGGTGAGACACGCTGGGGTGTCTGCCGTCGGATGATCCGAGGAGACAGGGACCCTAAGAGGTCCGTTCTTGTGATCTCACCCAACGGTAAAGGAAGAGGTTACGTACTTTCACTTTTCGTTTTCACTTCCGCGAGTCAGCACGGGCTGAGAATCGCTGGGGTACCTGACGTCGGATGGTCCGAGGAGACAGATACCCTAAAAGGTCCGTTCTCTTGATCTCACCCCACGGTAACGGAAGAGGTTAGGAATTCTGATTCGAAGATATAAGAAGTAAATGTTTTAGTAGGGACGAAGTTGGGGATTCGGTGACTGACGACCCGACTTTTATTAGAGCGAGGTGGTTACGAACTTATGGTAAAATAAACATCAAAAATAGTGTGAGAAGTGTAATATGGAACTGGACTTAAGAGACACTTGTAGGAAACACGGGGTGGTTTGAGAACCTCCCCGTTCTGTTTACGGAGAAGTAGAGACGGGACTGGGCAAAGGAACGGACAAAGAGGATGTCTCGTGGTTTACTTATACACAACATACTTTCACTTTCACGATTAGCGAGTTTACACAGGTTGAGAAACGTTGGGGCACCTGACATCCGGTGGTCCGAGGAGACAGGCATCCTAAAAGGTCCGTTCTTAGGACCTCACCCAAAGGTAAAGGAAGAGGTCCCCTAGAAGGACTGGTCCCTAGTCTGGGTCCAGAGGGAGTAACGTCCGTTTAAGAAATGGTAGACTCGGAGGTCCCTTCGGGGTTTATACCCAACGTACAGGGATTTCAATCAGTTCAGTTTTCTGACTCGTCGTCTCTTGTTAGGTCTTTCTTCACCAGTTCCTCCGAGACTAGAAGTCGTTGTATAAGTCTTCACCGGTACGGTTCCGAAATCACTAAGTCAGATTAGGTTCTACCGACGGACGGTCCCTAAGAACATATATTTGTTTACCACCAATTTACATTTGTCCCGAAACTTGTACGAAATTGAAAAGTAAACTTTAATTTACAACTTGATAGACCAAATTACACCAGGAAGGGGATCTTACGATAGGAAGAGGATCCGTCGTGTGAGGACGAGTAGAGACACGTCTGGGTTCGAACCACCACTGAGACTGCCCGCCCTTCTTCCGAGACCACGGACATAGAAAGGGGCTGGGACTGTCGATTAAGAACTAAATTCAACATTTCTGTCAATTTTCTCAAAAAAATTCTATCCAAAAAAAAATTTTCCATTTTACATTCATGTTCACTAAAATTCCTTATATATCATTTTAGTCTTTTGGAACGTTTCTTAATTATCTCGTCTGATCAAATCCTATGTCGTCATTTAAAGTTTTCTTTTAAAATCGATGAAATCCACCGTCAAAAAGATTTTAATTAGTATTCGACGAGAGATTCCGTCTCGTGTACCTTGACTTAAATTGGAGGAAACATTTACTGGGTAATAGTAGTGACTTTTGTAGTCACGTTGATCGATTGACGTCTCGACTGGTTTCGTCCGGTCGAAGAAACGGAAGAGTACGTCACCAGAGTCCTGTCGACACTAACCTCGAAGCCTTGGGGGACGATCAAAAATATTCAGAAAAGTTTGAGAGTCCCAAGATCGGTAATGAAAAATGACGAGGAACATTCCCAAAAGGACCACCGAGTCACCATTTCTTAAACGAGCGGTCACGTCCTCTATGCCCAAGTTAGGGACCCTGTCCTTCCAGGGGACCTCTTCCTTTACCATTGGGTGAGGTCATAAGAACGGACCCTTTAGGGTAACTATCTCCTCGGACCGTCCGATGTCAAGTGTCCCAACGTCTTTCTCAGTCTGTGTTGAATCACTGATTTGTTGTTGAGGATCATACAGACGGACTTTATCGGGAGATTGAGTCCAGAAAGAGACTAGAGTGGGGTATACTGACAGGGACTAAACGAAACAATCTTGCTACAGACATTATTGGTCTTTCTCCGAGACTGACTTGCCAAGAAGTAATTCGTCTCCGTGAAACGTCGCTTTCAGAACCGATGGGACTATAGAAACAGACGAATAACGAACTACGAGTCGACACAAGAGTTCTCTATCCTTAAGATTTATTGACCCAATGTCTGTCCTTTTAGAACGAAACTGTAGTGATTAGTCACATTGCATAGAGTCTTATCTATTCTTTCCTTTATGAAAGAGAAGTTATTAAGAACTTCTTTAAGTAAGTCATGACCCTTTAGAGAAAAGTTTCTTTTTATTTTTTCTCAAATATACGACAAGGGAGACGGACTTTCACAGAAGGGAGGAAAAGATGGACTCTTTTAGAATTAATAGACAATTCTGGGTTCACAGGAGAAGAAACGGTCCCTCTTAGTCCCTTCGAAAAAGAACCATTTTAATAGGAAAAAATGGAAAGTATGAGGGTTTCTCACCTTCGTAAACTGGTTTATCTGATACTCAATAAACTCTAGTCCTTAATAATGATACGGAACAAGTAGAAACCTACAGGTCTAGGATTACACCTGTGACTGTAAATCTCGAATTTTAATAAACATTTATTTACATACATAAAATCTAATATGGTAAGGTAAGACACCGATGGAATTCCCCACTCTTTCGCCACATCTCTCAACTCCTACCATGGTCCTTTTTTGTCCACACACTTTCCTTATCCATTCTTTCAGTCCCTTACCTCTTCCTCTCTTTTCTTTCTCTTAAACACTTACTACCTCTCCTATACAACTTTTCCTCCTGTACTCTTCCTCCTGTTCTAAACTATCCAAGAACTCACAACCTTTTGGGTGAAAATGTTCGTCAAGATAAATAAGTTGGTATGTAAAGTCAACGATAATAATAGGTCAACGATTCAGCACAAGTTGAGAAAAACTGAGGTACCTGACATCGTATGGTCCGAGGAGACAGGAGGTGATGGAGGATCTCAAACGAGTTTAAATACAGGTAACTCAGTTACTATGACAGAGTGGTAGAGTGGAAAACGGAAGTTAGAAAGGGTCGTAGTTCCAGAAAGGGTTACTCAGTCGAGAAGTGTAGTTGACCGGTTTCACAACCTCGAAGTCGACATCGTAGTCAGGAAAGTTACTTATAAGTCCCAACTAAAGAAAACTTTAACTGACCAAACGAGAGTTACGTCAGTTTTCCTGAGAGTTCTCAGAAGAAGTCGTGGTGTCAATCTTCCGTAGTTAAGAAGCCGCGAGTTGGAAGAAATACCAGGTTGAGAGTGTAGGCATGTAAAGTCTAGAACCAAGAAAAGAAGTGACAGGAGACTCTGCACTTAATCGAAAGTTTTGTAACAAGTATTAGAAAGTAAAAAGGAATGGAATTAAGAATTTCGAAGTTCCGATAAGTAGGTAGTGAGAATGAGAGGACTGAGTCTTAAAGTGTAGAGGATTGACGAAGGAGAGAAAGTTATAGTCTTATTGTACTAGTCTTATGTCTTTTGTAAAGACAGTAGTCTTATAAAGTCTGACCCACTCTCCCTCTTCGACGAATTCCTCAATCTTCAATAGGAACTAGTCTTCTTTAAATAACACTGGTAGTGAGTTCCTTTAGTTAGAGTGGACTAAAAAACCTAATATAAGTCATAAATTGTTTGATGGGAAAATGAACTCCTCACCAATCTTTTCTTCTCCCACCTCTACTCCTACGTTTCTCGAATAAAGTATGTTAGCTATTTTAGTTTTCCGTTTGTCGTCCCTCAGTGTCTCTCGTTTGACTCTAAGTTTTTTCTTTTATAGTTGGTAGACTTAAGGTGTCAAAGTCTCATTAAATAAGTGGTACTGGGTTAGAGTGTTAAGTAATCAAAGTGGGGTCTCTGTCCTGACTTACAGTTGATAAAAGGACTGGACATTTATTATCCACGGTGAACAAGACTTTACTTTGAATCAATTTGGTATTATGGTTTCACTTAGTTATACTAACAATGTTTCGATTTCATGTTGTCCGATCCAGGACTTAGAAACCCCTCTCTTCTAAGAATAAGGGCGAGAAATACTTTTTTTTTTTTAAACTGTCCTTTTAACTATTTAATAGAAAATCGTCGTGATTCAAACTTGGTCTTTTATTAGATTGTCACTCTTTACTTTTCAGTATAACAAGTTAATAAATAAGTTGGACTCACTTATTGACCCTTGATACTATAATGCAGAATCCAATTACTGCTGTCCCGTACCAACCTACACCGTTCTGACTCAAGACCTGTTACCTTACACTCATGTTACACACGGACTGGGATTTTTTGGACGGTGCACGTAAAGAGACCCGAGAAAGAAGTAAGGACGACCACCCTTACTTCTACTGATACCACTGGACTTTCGGCGAACAAGTTACGCCGTCTCGGAGACAGTCGGACTCGGGGACTTACTGACGTCCCTCATCTCGGGGGTGGTTGGTGGAACCTTGGACGAGAGACGAGGTCATGTACTCGTTCTTGACTTTGAGATCAAGAGATTCGGTCCTATAAAAAGTCAAATTAAACAATCTCGTAGAGATAAAGTGTGTCCACATATATATATGTGTACATTTATGTGTATTAATATATGTATAATGTATGTATTAAAATATATATATTAAAAAAGGTATTTCTCGACTATATATATATATGTGTGTGTCTACGTGTTTTCGCCGAAGGGTCCACCGTGACCACTATTTCTTGGACGAATGGTAACGTCCTCTGTCTTCTCTGTGTCCAAGCTAGGGACTCACCCTTTCTAGGGGACCTCTTCCTTTACCGTTGGGTGAGGTCACAAGAACGGACCTCTTAGGGAACCTGTCTCCTCAGACCACCCGATGTCAGGTACCCCAACGTTTCTCGAGATGTGCTGACTTCGTTGAATTGTGTCGTGTCGTGTCGTGTATATGCGTATAAGTGTATGTGTCTATATTTGATATGTAAGGTGGAAATAAAGTAGAAAATTTAAAAAATTATTTTTATTATGCTAAAATAACTTTTTTTTAACATTGTGTTTATTCAGTTCTTTCTCCTTTATTTTTAGACATTAATGAGTTACATTACTCTAGATGATAATATTTGGTCCCCAGTATGAACTGGATAGTAAAACCTTCCGTGAAAAAAGTGAATTTTTTATAGTATTTGTAGAGGGGAAGACACAGTAATTCATCATAAGACGGGGTATTAAAAATTACCTACGTACTATTTTCAATGCGTCCAGTAACCCTTTAGTGTCAGCTTACTTGTCGTTATAAAGACAGGTGTTTGATTACTTGGATCTTGTAGAGATCCGTCGTCAACAAGAGTCTTACGAATCTAGGACTTAAGTATCCACTGACGAACCTTATAATATAAGCCAAGACCATGTACTGATAACTTGGTAAACTACAACACCATCTTCAACTCGAAGACATTCTTTTTTTTTTTTTTGTAGAAACGGTCTTCCGTCCTTTGTAAACAGTAATCTTATTCAGTCTACTACGCCCTCTCTCGTCAACAAATTCCCGATACTGAATAGGAGCCAGTCTTGTTTAAACCATAGTATCAGGTCGTCTAGATCTGGTCGAACCGTTGAGACGAAAGGGGGTGTCCTTTCTTTCTTCAGGCCGGTTAAAAAACTATCTTTAACTTCTAAGTGGAGACGAATGTAAGGTAACCGATCTCGAATCAACTTACCGGTTTAGATTGAAGTTCCCGTAGACCAATTGTTTCAGGGATGTCTCCCTGGACAATAAGTGGGGTTTGAGGTGTTATCCCTTCTTCCCCCTCTTGTTTGAACCCAACACTCCTTTTCGTTAGACGGTGTAGGAGGTTTCAATCGTGTCTCGTCACAAATTCTTAGTCTCGGGACCCCTAAAAGGACCATCAGGTCACCAATTCTGAGGTACAAGGGTTTCACGCTCCCAAACCACGTACCAGCCGGTCGATTGTAGGACATACAGTTCTCTACGTCGGTTTTGTTATTCTTTTTTTCTTGTCCCCGGGACTTCTGAAGAGACCGGCAGATGACCAATTCTGACACGTGAGGGTTGCGGCCGCCGAACCCAACTCAGGAACCACCCTCTTCATCTTAGGGTGTACGTTTTTTTTTTTTTTTTTTTTT